>QPMI01000543.1:0-51304 GCA_004431415.1 Cyanophora paradoxa
CGCATCGATGGAGCTGGATCGATCTTTGTCGCGTCCTGAAGGATGTAGTCGCCCCCGAAACGAAGCAGACGCGCGGGTTGGATGGCAGAAGATTCTGTGCAACAGCCCGTCATCGTCTGGCCGCACGCGCCACGGGTAGTAGCTCTCGCTGGAGCTCGCGCTTGTGGGAATCGCGTTCAGAAGACGACGTTCTTTGGGTCGACGGCGAGGACGCGATTCGTTCGCTGCAACTTTTCGTTGATGGTTTCATCAAGTCCCCACCAAAGACCCGTGGCGCGTTGTCTACGATGGACGCGTCCGCACGATGCTGGCGCGACGACGACACACTTGAAATCACACATGCTGCGCCACAACGCCGCTGCGGTATTTCTCAGAGCTCCGTGATATCGAGAGGAAATTGAGGCCGTGCTGCTCTCCGAACGGGACAGGTTCCATTGCGCGCTGCTGACGATGATGGTATCTTGACGCGATCGGAATTGGCTCTCCTCACTCTCGGCCTGCACGGACGTCTTGGTGTCAGATTGATTAGGTCGCGTATACGTACGGAATTCAAAGCACTCTATTGAACTATAGCTAGCTGCAATGGAACGCTATTGTGGGCGTCGTTTGCGTGCCAGGAGCGTCGCATGCGCGCATTCAAGCAATAGATACACGTGAAGCACGACATAGACGTGACAGACGCCAGCTGGTTGTTGTCCTGGAGGGCGCGAAAAGGACCCGGTCTGCAAGAGTCGCGTGCGCGGGCCGCAGATGTCAAGGTTGATCACGAGGGGTGCACGAGCAGCCGCGACCGCGTTTCACGACGGGCAGGGGAACGGCATGGCGCAGTGCTTGCGGTGAGCCGGTAGTAGTGGCGTTTGGGCCCGGTCGTCGAGCTCGAGAGGTAGCAGCTGCACCGATCAGGAATCGATCTGTTACCGAGTCGTCTGGATCAGGAACGGTGGGCGACGGTCGATTTCCGGATGCTCCGCTGGCAATCTTATTACACAGCTGGGCAGAACTTACCGCGGGGTGTTGGCCGTTACAATCTGGGCCCCTGCAGCTCGACCTCGTCGCGGCTGATTTCTCCGACCCCTCTGGCTCACTGCCTTCGTCATGCCGCCGCTGCTGGCGCTGGAGCTCTCATCATCGCTTCGCTCCCTCTGCGCCGTGCACGCCACTGCCACGCGCCGCCGCGCCGCCGCGCTTGAGCAGCTGCTGCGCCGGTCAGATCCGCTCGAGTCGCCCGCGCCGGCCACGGCTGGACGCTTAGAAGGTGCTCCGCCTTGCTCTCCGGGCGCGCGCGGCCGCGCGCCTCCGCCGGCGCAGGTGCTGCGCGCAGAAAGGCCAACGCGGGATGTCACGCATTAGCATTCGTGCGGTCGCAACAGACGCAAGCTTGAAGAGGCCGATCGCGAGAGAGCGGCCCGAAATGCAATGGCAATGCAAATTCGATCGGATTCTATAGCTAGACGCGCGCACCTCGCGGATCGGCTCTGGTGCGGAGCCGCAGCGCACGGCAGATTCGTCAGAGGTGGACTTGCGCTTTGCTCGAATGGGGCGACCGCCACTGGACCCTCTTGATCTTTTTGTCGGAGGGCTTTCTCCCGCGACTCCGGAGCTCTTCCCCCCTGGCGGCTGCGGCTGCGGCTCCATCTCCAGAGTCCGATTGTCTCGTCGGCACCGCGCTTCCGCGACATCACCCCGGCCGGAGCCTGGGGGTTGAAGATACATCTGCGTGTGCATTTGAATTTGTAAGTCGTTGTGCGCACTGCGAGATATAGAATTATAACGATGTCGAGTGCGTGCGAGACGATGAATCAGGTGCAGGAAGAGTCCATAGTGGCAGGCAGCTAGATTATTATTAAGCCACTGGGCGCTCTTGCGCAAGGAACGAACCTTGCGCATGCGGTGCAGGCGTGCTGGCGGGGGTGCCGGGGCCCGGACCAACGTTCCGGCGTTCAAAGCCGCTTTGCGCTGCTCTAGCCGAGCAGTGCGTTCCGCCAACTCCACTTCAGCCTTGTCCAGCTTGTACATCAGCTCTTGGATCTCGAGATCCTCGTTTGACGCGCCCTGCGAGATCGCGTGTTCAGTTCGAGTACAACGTCGCATCCTGCGGGAAACAGGCGCTGCGCATGCGCCCTGCGATTGGGGTCCCAGGAAACGCACTCCTTTGCTCTTGCCTTCTGCAGATCCCTCTTCAGCTTGATCGTCTTGCCCCAAACTCTGGACCGCTGATCCGCGAGCTTTCGCAGCTGTTCGTCGGCAACCCCGTGTACAAGAAGCCTGCGACACCTCGCATCAGTGATTTCGATCGGTCGCGAGGTCTCGCCCCCCAAGCGGCTGCACAAACCAGGACTCCTTGCAGCCGTAGCGGGTGCGAACCAACTCGACACGCTTGGCCGCGATGTCGACACCCGCCTCCCGCATCTCCTCGCAGAAGATGTTGACGATGTCGCGCTGCGCAAGCTCGTCCGTCTTCCATTCGTAGACCAGCGCCCGCTCCAGATCGCGGGATCCAAAATCCATCTTGATTTTGAAAACCACGGCCTCTGCAGCTAGGCATGCGCACGCAAGCGATTCAGCACGCGCAACGGTGCCGATCATGGGCGCGTAGAGCACGGATCGAAATCGGACCGTCAGAGTCCAAGTCGCTTGTGTCGGTTGGCGGGGAAATGCAGCAGCAGGGATTCGGAGTCCGATCGCGTTCGCGCGCTGCGCATGCACACGGGGTCAGCAACTGAAATCGAGGGGGCCAGATTGCGCGCCAGAACGCGTGGCGGCAAATATGTGGACGTACGTAAACTTTGCTCGTCGGTTTCGCCGTCATCGTCGCAGGGGATGGAGAGGCGGAAGCCGCTTGGCATGAGGATGTCCTGCGCCTCTCGCAGCGACGAGCACCATTCGGCTTCCAGCCCCTTTGGCACGGCGTATTCGAATCCATCCAGGTCGTGAATCGGGAGCGCGTCGGCAGCGGGGACGACAGGCACGCCTCCGCGTTCACGCGTAGCTGACGTGCGCAAAGACACGAAACCGTTAGAGAAGGCCGGACGATCAGCGAACTCTGCCGGCCGGACAATGAATTAAGATCTATATTGCATTGTTCCGGGTCGAACCTGGGTCGGTTTCCGCACAGAAGGTGCGTGCGCGGGCCTGCAACTCGCAAAGCAAGCGCAAAGCAATGTCCTTTCCCATCGATACGAGGCCGCAGTGGGCAAGGTCGTGGGACAGCATGCGATCGCCAGACTCGATGATGAGGAGGTCCCGCTCGCCACCTGCCACGGTGGCCACTTCGCCGTGGCACGCTATCACGGGGACATCGCTCGCAGCACGGCGGAGCAGGCCTTCCAGGCGCAGCACGACCAGATCGGAAAGCTGTAAAAGGAGCTTGAGCGCGGGGTTGTCCCCCTCGCGATCGCCCGCCTCGGATGGCTGCCGCCGTGTGGAGACGACGTCGAAGTCGACTTGGGCGGCTTCAATTTCGCCTCGTACAGCTCCCTCGAAGCATCTGCTCATGCGGAACGTTACCCATGCCGCGGCGCAAGGAGCTCGAGGCGCCAGAAGGTTTATTTAAAGGTGATCATGATCATGAGCGCAGGACGCGGGTGCAATTAAATGTGATGGATGGACGACTGTGTAAAAGCTTGCGATTGCATGAAACGCTTCAACCGCAGTCTGAGATCCCGTTAAACGCACCTAGCAATATGAGCAGCTCGCGAATCGGGCGGCGATGGGAGCCGCCTGCATCGCTGATGGCTGAGACGTCCACTTTGCCCTTGCCGAAATCAGGTCTGAGGCGGTTGATTCGGGTAGCAGACTCGGCTAGAAATGCCTCGAAACGGTCCTCCAGCGATGGGAGACAATGCACGGGTGATCCGAGGGTACCGCGTTCGCCAACTCCAGCCGGCGAATCGATGACGGTCTTCTTGAATTCAACGAAGAGCTCCAGTGCAGTCTTGAGGGCCTGCTTGCGCATGCATGGACGCGTCGGCTTCGAGTCCTCGGGCTGATTGAGACCGGCCGCGGTCAACATCCATTTGAGGAGCTGCGGTCGTCGCTGCAGAGGCCGGCGACGACGCCGACGGCGTTGTCGACAGAGGCTGTTGCACAAATGGCGGTGCCCTGCCAATGTTGACCCGGAGCTGTCGGCCCCGCGCCTTCTGCGCCGGCAGCCTCTCCTTTGATGTCACATCGACATCGAACGTGGCCGCGGTAGAGGACGATACGAGCCCGCCGGCTCGGCCCCACGTCGGCCGCGCACCAGGGGATCAATATCGGTGATGGCAACCCGACGAGTTCGCCAAAGTTGTGGAGGCGCCAGCGACGGAATACGTGAAGCGAATGTCGTGCTGCGGGCCATGTCCTCCTCGGCGCTCTCCCAGGCGCCTTGAGAGAGCTTCGCCTTTAAAGTGCCAGTATCTGCACGCGGGCCCACATGGCCAAGCAGCCCGCCGATTCAGGTAGGTCTGCGTCGAGAGATTGTCTCCGCCTACGCTTCCGCACCCCCATACGTCGCGAATTTCATTGCCCCTGCGAATGAAGGCGAATCGAATTCAGCGCGGAGTGGTATCGTTTGCGAGCCGTCGATGGCATCGCATTTGAAAGCAATGGGATCCGGACGTATTTGCGTAAGCAATTCGAAGTTCATCCAATTCTACCCCAAAATCCGTCGCCCCTGAAGCAATCGTGCGACGCATGCGCACCTGGACCGGGGCCTCGTCGTTTCCGCCGACACTGAAATCCACCCGCGCGCTTCCACCCGCTTTCGAATTCGAGATCTACGCGACAGTAATCAGGTGCACTCGTACGCGCGAGCCATCATTGATTCTTCATGGAGAGGCTCTTTATAGCTAGCGCTAGCTTCGGCGCACGCTTGCGTCGGCGATGCCTCGGCTCCCATCTTCGTGGCCTGCATAAAGCCGTGGAAAGCCACCAGCGCCATGCTGAGCGCGGGCTCGATCTCCCCACGTGCTCCAAGCTCCGCTGCATCACGGCGTCGGCATCGGTGATTTCGCAGTCCGAGTCATTGATGCGGCGCGCTCGAGCTTCTCTCGAGGAAGGTCTCGAGTCGCAACTTGGCAGCCAGCCGAGCCTGCCGTTCGATCCGCTCCCCGGCCTCGAAATGCTTGCAGCGGGGTCGATGTCGATCTCCAGCACCCGGGCCGATGGCGAGGTGCGCCTTTGAGCCCGAGCTCGAGGAGAGCTGCAGCTGGAGGTGCGGGGATACATGTGGGTGGCGCGGCATCGATATCAGCCGAGTACGCGCGGAGCGGTATCTGATGCATGAGGCGCGCGCACCGACTTTGGATCGCCCCCGCGATCGCTCAAGGGTAGAGATGGGTAGCGCGACCACTGTCGACGTTGGTGGCGGCTCCAAGTCCGCGGTCCGCGGCCGGCGCTGGCGGCGCGGCGGATCGCGAGTGCGGACCCAAGCCGGGGCCGGCTGCAGCTGCGGCCGCGGTCGCCGCCACGCAGAGTCGCCCTGGCCGGGGCACAACGCGGCGTCGTGCACCGCGTCCGAGGCGAGATACTCCTTGAAAGAGAGGGCAAGGGCGACGTTGCCGGCTGCATCGATACACTTGCAGCTTGCAACTGGGCCGCCGATCCCCCGCCCTCCTCTGAATCTTTCAAGACGATCGCGATCTTGAACGAGCCGGAGGGAGTGCAGGAGCTCGCCACAGCCTTTGCGACTGCCGGCGGGGGCGGGAGCGATGGCGGCAGCGGCGCCGGCGGGTCTGTCGGTAGTTGAATTAATTAATTGTGAGATGCAAATGCAGTGATGAGCGTTTGTATGTGCCGCGAAAATGAGAATGTATATATTTTGTACGTAGGCGCACCGATTTTGAGGATGGGCTTTGCAGTTTTGGACTCCGAGGACGTCGACAGCAGAGAATCGAGCCAAAACGGGGAGAGATCGGGATCCTTGACATCTGGAGCGACGAGACTGCCGAGGGTGGGGCCCTCTTTGTGGACGCTCTTGAACCGGAGATCGTGCTTCGCGCCCATCAGCTCCTCCACCTCTGCCCAGGAAGGTCCGAGAGCTTCCTTCAACGGGGCAAGGATTTGGGCGCGGGCACAGAAGACATCTTTGACCCAACCATGAGGTCAGGAGACAGGCCAGCAGACTCTCCAGCAGGCTCCGATTCTTCTTCTTCTCGAGCTCGTCTTTGCAACCGGTAGGGCTTGACCTGGATCTGGCACGCTCGCGGAGTGGCAGTAAGCAAAAGCGAAGGCCGAGCGGTGGCGCGCAGCCACCCGCGGTCTATGTCTAAAATTCCAAGCAGGCGCCTGTACATGTAGAGCAGCGCATGCGCAGGCCTAGGTCGCGGCAAAATAGAATCGGTTTGCTGACGCACCTGCCTCTTTCGCACCGCTTGTACTCTCGACGAGGCAGATGTCGAGAGACACGGAAGACTGTTCGCCGCATGCCGAAGCCGACTTGCCATCGTCCCCCTCGAGCTCCCCGCCGGCCTTGCTGACATTGCACTGGCTACGATGGACGGCTTTCCCGGCTTCCAACCAGCAGAAGACGAACCCCAGCGCCATGCCAGCTCTCGGGGATCTCTCCACGTGCCGCGCACTCGACGGCCACTTGGGCCTCCTCCGCGGTGAGCGTGTACCTCCCGTTGCGGGCGAGCTTGAGCTTCTCCTCCAGTGCTTTTCCAGCATACGCCTGCTCCGGTCGACGAGTTCCCGACACTCGATGTGGGTGAGAGCTCCAGGGCGGGCTCCTTGTCCTTTGCGGGCGGGGACGCGGGGAGTGCGCTAGCGCTAGCGCTTGGCGGTTGCACGTCGGAGACGAGGTCCGCAAATGACATTCCGTGGGGGAGGTGAAGATTGCCCAACCGCACATGATTGGTGCAGGCGCAGCACTGGATCTCCGTGTCGGCGGTCAATTGGCCTCCGCTCTGCACGCACGCAAAAGCATGTTAATTGCTTGCCAGTACTAGCCCTCTGCTTGTCTGGAACGAGAGGCGTGGCGTCGACGTCGACGTTTTGCATTCTAGAAACACAAAGGTAGATATCGATGGCACGCCGCCCGCGGCCGGCTCTAGATATGCAGCAAGCGCTGGATGTCCATTTAGCGAGCAGGTGGATTGTATATATGAGCGCACCGTGCGTTTGTTCTTCGCCGATTGTACGAGCTCGCGACAATGCTCCAAGCAAACGATGTGGGCTTGACCATGACATAGCACGTGAAGGATGACATAGTCCTCGGCCTTTTGACCGACCATGTCTCGGGATTGATCAGTGCACAGGGCGCAAGCCGTGATCTTGTCGTCGTCGACTCCGGAGAGGTACGTCGCCGAATGCGAGCGGAGATCAGCTCGTCATGGGAAGGGGGCTCCTTCAGAGGGGCGAGCGGGAGGAAACGCTCCAGATCGAAATCGACGGCGTCTTCTTGCGCAAGTTGAACCGGAGGGCGGCTCTCGCGGACGGTGCCTGCATCTGTTGCGTACGAAAGTCATTCGTCTCGCGCACCCTTCAGCTTGTTGCGGAGGAAACGTCAAGCGGTAACATTGGGGATTCGAATTCGGGAACAGGAACGCAAACTTAGACTCTTCCGTCGGCTTAAGGTCGGCGTGGGGAGATTTGAATTATTGGGAGGCAACCGCTTGATTTGACACGCAAGACGTTTGCGATTGATCATTTATAAGGAATGCAAGATTTAAGAAACACTGGATGCCAGCTGCAGGCTGCAATTGTACAACTAGCACGTCGATTCGCAATTGATCGTGTATGAGCGCAGAAGGATCGCGAGTACTAGTTCGATTCAAATCAAAGGTAACCAAATCAGGCCACACGTGCACGGACCGAGATATTCGGCAACGAATGTCCAAACGTCATGGGCTGAAAATCGCGAATCGTCTCCTGGAGGAGAGCAAGCGAACGATGGTAGAACAGTCGATCAGGAAGGCCAGTTCGGGGATGCCAGCCCGACGTCGACTCGCTGAAATGCCATAGCGTATTGTCGCTGCGATACATGTGCGAAAGGAAGCCAACTGCGTCACGACCGAGACGTTGCGGAGATGATCGAGCTTGCTCATAACAGGGAATAGCAGCTGAAAATCGTTCGCATAAATCGTAGCGCCGGACAGAACAAGGCGCGTCACGATGGAGATGAGACATTCGATACGATTTCGAACTCTCTTATTTTCCGCGTCTCCGGTGCCACCGGTCTGTGCACGTGTGCTTTGATCGTACAATTCCACAGCAGCATGAAGCGACTCGGCCGCAATTGTCAGCAGTCGCTTTTTGCAACATACACACGGATCGCGATCGCGGGCGTCCAGCGTACGCAGCGAGGATTCGAATTCGTTGAAGTCGACGATTTCCTCGTTAATGAAATCCTGCAGACACGTTACAATTGGCGAAAGTTACAATTATATCGAGCCAAATCGAACTTCAGCAGTACTAGTTAGCTTGGTGTCAGATGCATGCGCATATATGCGCGGCATGCAGATCTAGATCTACTTCCAACCGATACATGAGTTCAATACAACGCACCTTTGCCGTTTGGCGGTAAAAGGACAAGATGTGAGCGCAGTCTCCAGAGTGCGCTGCTTTGATGACACGAACGAGAGTAACAAGAACGCCGAGTTCATGATCCCTCTTGGAAATTGCGTCTGCGGCTCAATTGATATGCACAACGTATACATGTGCCCGTGGGGAGTTAATTCAGAACGACGCACGTGCACCCTTGGTAACATACGCTGCCCGTAAAGTGGAAAAGCTCGCGTCTCGATCTGGGGGAGGTAACGGTGTAGAAGCCCGAAGCAGCAGGTTTTTCCGAGGTCCCTCGTTCCAGAAGAAGACCGATCGACAAAGCCAGCCTCAAGAGGGACGCGTGCGAGTATGTTGTAACCATTTATCACGGTTGGGATGAGCAATCTGTTGGAAATCTCCATGAGCAGATCCGGAACGATTGAACCGCGACCCGCTGCAATTGCCGTCAGAAAATTGTCGAGCTCCTTGGCGTTGTGGATGAGCGCGTTCAGAGCCGCGGCGGATACGTAGGACAGGGCTTTTCCGGGCGCGAGGGGTTCCTTTAACACGGTTGAGATGCTGAGAAAGAGCAATTTTAGCAGCTCGACTGCGGGTGGGTAGTCTTGCTCCCGCATCTCAAGCAGCAGAGGCCGAGAACACTGCTCCAGCATGCAGCCGCCTTTTCAAGTGCAAACTTCGACTGTACAGTGCGTACGTATCAGAGAACGCAGATGCCGAATCCATGGTCTGCATTTGTGCGCACCTTTATATTATTCAAATATGACTGGAAGCGCTCATCGCGATCGAGCCGGGTCTGCAGCACGGACCCGGGCCCGGAAGGCCCAGCTGCAGGGTGCGGTACCTCCTCAAATTCCAGCCGATTAAACTGCGAAACAAATTCGAGATATCATTCGGTTTCTGCGAGTGCAACGCTTTCGCATGTACATGCGTAAGTGCACGTAGGCCGATATGTGCCTATATACCGAAAATAGCTGCAGGCGCTTGCTCTTGAATTAAAAAGGATTTTAGATAAAAAGAACTAGACGTTATATTCACTCTTCGAATTAGCAAGACGTGCCTGCGAGAGAATCAAATGGATGATTGCAAAATAGGGTCCACGTCGCTTTTGATACGTATTTGGATTGACAGTTAACGTTGTAGCGTCATCGGAAGGGATAGCGGTAGCGACAGATGAAGACTTGTCGATCGCGAGGCCAAAGTTTTGAAACTGGACGCCGACGATCATGTCGCTCTCCGAGATAGAGGTGCGATCGTGCAGCTGCTCCAAGTGCTCCTCGGAGAAGTCATAGCGACTGATGCAGCTGAAGGCATCCAGGAGATTTAGAACAACACGCCCCGATTCGCGCTTTGAAATTTCGTCTCGCGGTTGGAAATCAACAAGCGAAGGAAGCAGATTGATCTGACAATTGGCAAGTGCATGAATGAAAGGATGGTGCACGTTCATAAACCAGCCGCCGACTGTGCCAATCCGGCGCACTGCGGCATCGAAATCGAATACCGGTTGTTAAAAGCGTGCACGTACGCGTGTGGAATTGAATGCTTATACGGATAGTTTCATTTGGTCATAGGAAACCGATCTAGAACGAAGATAAGACGTGCGCATACACGGACGCATGTGCATGCGAGCATTTTGAAATGATAACATTTGGAATCGGGATCCGATGATCCAACCGTTCGGTTGGAGCGCGAGCGAATCGGCCGCGGACCGGGCGTCTAATCTCAAATATGTTGGACAAATATTGTATATGGTGCGTAATTATTGAACGCAGAGATATATGCCGCGAGCTGAGCACCGTGAGCGAATTCGCCACCAGTGGATCCGGAGTCGCACCCGTGCACGTACCGTCTGAGATAGCGACCCTGGGCATGCATATGCATGTGCACAGACATGCACACGCGCGCGTGAGTATTGTGCACAAATCACGATCACGTTCAATGCACGATTTTTTATTATAATAATAGTCATAATTGATTGCGGATCGTATTTTGTTTGAGAGACTATAGCTACGGTGGGACGGATCGCAGCTATAGGCGAGCTTGAAGAAACGATGCACGCACGCACCTCCAGAAGCAACGTTCCAGCGCGAGTTGCGGGGATTGGAGCGCTTGCAGTTGCAGCTGCCAGCACCGCGAACAAGAATGGCAAAAGGGTTTCAACAGCACTCGGCTCGAGAGTTGAGACCGTGAAGCGACTGTGGGCGAAGCGGTACTCGCAGGAATTCGAATGATCTCGCCATTCCAACGTGGCGAGGTCGATACCATAAAACGTCTCGTCGGGAGAGAGGGATTCCCGGAGGTAATCATCGGAGAGGCGCCGGCGTAGGCCTCCACGAGCTCTGTAGCCCATGGCGAGGGCGAAGCTGTAGCCACCGCGCTGCTTGGGGCAGGCCCCCGAGCGAACAAGCTGATCGACGGTCTCGATGTAAGCCCCGAGGCGGCTCTGAGCGTGACGCGTCTTGATGCAGCCGGCGTACGTCCCGGCGTACACCGCAAGGAGGAGGGCCCGTCCGTGCCCCGCATCGACCGCCGCCCCCGCCTCCAGAAGCTGAGCGACAATCTCCCTCCGCCCCCCGGCAGATGCGGCGGCCAGGGCGAGGTCTAGCTGGGCAGCCCGATCCGCCGCCCCCCGCACGGAGTGCGCGTCGCCGGCGGTACCGGCAACAGCGGTCGCGAGCTGCTCGGCAACGCGGGCCGCGTCGCCCTTGAACGCTGCGAAAGCCAGCTCGGAGCTCAGAACGCAGGCGGCGAGCTCGATGTCCAGACCGCCGAGCGCTCCGATGTTGGTCCCGACCGTGCCCTCGGGAACAGAGGTATTGTGCAGTCGGGTGCAGTACGAGAAGAGGCCCTCGGTCAGCTGCTTGAGCGCCTCGTCGCAGTCGCGCGGGGCCATCCACAGCGGAAGGTCCAGCTTGGCGCCGCCCAGATCCGGAGGCCAGATGAGCGGAGGCTCGGCCATTTGCATGTCCGACAGCAACTCCATCTGGTTCGTTTTCAGAATCGACAGCCTGGGGAAAAATCCTGCTTGTGAGACCTCGCGTTCGAGAGTATGGACTCGCGAGCGCACACGCGATGGTGAAGTACTATATATAGATAGAACAAGCCTTTATACTAATTCATTTTTAAGCTAAACCCGTTGAACGTTAACTAGCTGCATATATAGGAGCCTAGATCGGGCGAGCGAGACGACGCCCACGGCCAGGAACTGGAGCTGCAGCTGCGCATGCGCACGCTGCGGCGCTAGACACATGTACAGCGATAGCTGCGGGAAAATATAGAGATCTAGAGTCGGTAAGCCTTGAAGGTGGTCCTAGGCCTAAAGATTCAGAGGACTGCAAACGCAAACGCAGCCCGCGCTTACCAGCGCCAAAGGCAATCTCCGGCGTCCTGGACCTCCAACAGGTGCCGCAAGGGGGCTCGCGGGTCGAAGTCGGGATCCGCGAACAGGCCTGGGTCGCGATTCGCCCCATGCACGTGCAGGAGGCCAGGTGCGGGTCCAGATCCTCCTTCGAATTCCACGCGTACGGCCGGCTCATCCTCACGGTTGATCATGCGATGAAGCACGTCGTCGACGTCCGGGCCGCCCTCCGTAAGAGCCGGTACGCACGCATCGGACATGGTACCGGCCGCGGGAGACCTGCGCGCGCTGACATGAGCTTCGAGGTCGCGCGCGCGAACATGGACCGATCGATATCGGAAGCCGCTGAGCTTGATCAATGATCATGAGCCGCTGATCATGAGCCGGGCACTGCTAACGCTATAGCTAGTAGCGTTCCGAAAGTTTGGGATCCGTGCACGCATCACTAGTGCTGATTATGAGTCATGGCATGCATATGTCACAGTGTGTATGGATCGGACCGTCGGACGTCAATTGCAACTCTCATGCATATGTATACGTATAGCATGTAATCCGGCCCGGCGGCCCATGCCATCATGCCATGATGCCAAATGCATGTATATCATGTGTGCACGTGTGACCGCGCGGCCCGGGGCCGCGGCCGGCAGTATACGTTTATATACGTATATTTGAGTGAAGTTATGTGTGTAATTATAAGACTCAGTGAGATGCGGTTGCGCATGCATGTATATGCCGCATATGCATTGCGCAGGCCTAGCCTGACGGCAACAGGCTCGTTCTTTCCGAAGTTCTATCATAGTATATAGATATGTGTGTGTGGCTATCTCGGTACTGCGCATGGTGCTCGGGGGTAATTCTAGATCTAGCCGCGGCGGCCGCGGGCGCCGCAGCCGCCGCTACGTATACGCACCGAATTCCGAAAGTTCGAAACGGTGTTACGGTCCCGCTGCCAGGCTGCCCAGCGTCGACAGAAGCCCAAGCCGAAGCCACCAGAGAGTATAGATAACCGTCGAACTGCCGCGAGTCACGGTCAGGGGTCCGACGGTCGACGTCGCCGCGACTCGCCGGGGTCGGTCGCGGCAGTACACTGTGACAATAGCTCTAGCGCGCTAGCTCAGAACGCGGCTGCTGTGCCGCAGTACCGAACGTTAACTTGAAAGCTTGAACTTCGGAAAGCCTTGAAGCTAGCTATATATAGAAGCCTTGAAGGCTTCGAGCTCGAGTTCGGATTCTGACTTCGGAAGCTCCGAGGCTCACGTACACGGCCGGGACGGGGGGCCGCGGACCGTGGCACTGGGGTCCACTGTGGGGGGCCAGTAGGCGCGCCGCCAGCTGCAGTGCCCGCCATGGCCAGTGGCCAGTGGCCAGTGGCCACTGCCAGGCTGGGGCGCCAGTGTCCGGCGGCCGCGCCCGGCCACGCCGCCACGCACCGTGAGTGACGCACGGCACCGTGCACGTGGCCCGTGGGTCCGTGACGAGCCCGGCGAGTCACAGACTCGCAGAGTCAGGCCGACCCAGGCGGACTCTGCCAGTCTGGCCGCGGGCTGGGCCGCCTGCCAGGCTGGGCGGGCCATAACTTACTAAGTTAAGCTTGCCGGTGGTACTACGTATACGGTATACAGTACTAGTATACTAGCTAAAGGCTACTACTTGAAAGGCTAGTACAGTATAATTATATAATTCATTACGCCGTGACGATCGCGAGGCGAGCCTCGAGCTCGGAGTGACCGCGACTCCGCGAGTCATCAATGACTCATCATCAGAGTTGACAGAGTAATGTGATCACCGTGGCACTGATCAGTGATCATGAGTCTGACACTCTGAGTGAGTCACGTCCCGGAGTCCGACGGTCCGACGGTCGACTTCACTGAGTCAAGGCCGAGTTTCGCGCAACGTCAACTTGGCAAGCTTTCAAGTTTAAGCCTTGAAGTTGGCGGCGCAGTACTAGTACTAGTGCGGCCACGGTGCTCTCTCCTGAGTCTCTAGTAGTACTGTAGGACGGCTTAAATTGCCGTAGTTTTAAATTGCCGTAAAGTTTTTTTTTGAGAGACTACGGTGGGGCGAACCCCCGTAGGTAGTGATATTAAGGACAACAAAGCAATCACAAATTGCCGTAAATTGCCGAGAGGCTGAATTCGGCTACTCTCTAGTACCCCTAAGAATTCTCGGCTTTACAGACGAGAAATATTCATTAATACATATTTGTGTTTCACGTTTTTGCATATATAATAATTGGTAGAGGCGCGCGGCGCCACCGTGGCACGCGCATCATCGGCGGCGATTCGGCGCATGCATGCGATCATGATCATTCAAATGACGCACTGACTCAGTCATTATTGCTATGATGCTGGTCCATTGCTGGATTGATGCATGAAATGCCATGAATGGGCCATTGGGCGGCGGATGGCGCCGCATGTGCAATTTTTACTACCGTGTAGCCTGCGGTGTAGGGAGTCTACCGTAGTACCGGTCGGGACTCTAGGGAGTCAGCCCGGCGGCCTGGCAGGGAGTCAGGGACGCGCCGCGCCGGCCCGCGCGCGCGGTGCGGCAAATCACTGAGTCTGACGGTCATTTGCTGAGAAGTTGCCAAGTTGATTTGGTCCCCGCCGAGTCGGCGCCGAGTCGCCGCCGAGTAATACGCCGGCGCCGACTCCCCGGGCCCCGGCGCCGCCGGGCCGGCGGGCTGGTCCAGACTGTACTACGGTAGCTACCGGTAGCTATCATACTATATATGAGGGCCATCAATGGGCCAAACGCGAAAAGGCAACTCCGAGAGCTCGAGACTCGGAAGTGACGCTTGGATTGCGGAGGTTCTTATAACCGCCGCAACAGCTGTGGGGGTACCCCCTCCGAGGCTGGCGATCGCGGCGATCGCGACCCGATCGCGACCCTGGTGATCGCGACTTTCTCCCGATCGCGACCCTTTTCGATCGCGATTTCGAGATCGGGGGCATTTCTGCGATCGCGAGAAAGGAAAAATCGGAAAAGGCCGAAAAGTGCGTTTTTCACGCGTGAAATCGACCGAAAACGAGGGTTCGAATCCCGGGCCCGGATTTGGACTTGGGCAAAATCTCGGACTGAAATGGGAGAAAAATGGGACCTGGACTTGGGACTTGGGACTTGGACTTGGGACTTGGGACTTGGGAAGAGTTGGAATCAGAGTCTGGACTCAAAACGGGGAAATTTTCGGAGGGGGAGAAAAATGTCAGGCAATCTCTATTACGATTTCCCCTTTGAGTTGCATATGGCATTCGAGAGGCTGCGCGAGTTCTGGCGTTGGCACCTCACAGGACATGACATTCCCGACATAACACCAGAGCCCAACACACAGGGCGTGCTTGAAGTCATCCGTCAATATCCGCGTCGATTCAATGAATGGATCGAGTTCCACGCAACGAACCGTTTCCAGAGTCTCCCCGAGGCCATACGCGAAAATTTCGTGAGGCTGGTGGGACCAGGCTACGACAACCCTAACAATCATAGACCACGCCCAGCTGGCGTGACGCGCGAAGCTCGAGAAGACCGTAGACTTTTCCGCAGGGAATTGAGAGAGGATAGACGGAGGCTTTCAATGGGGCTCCCGCAGATTGTGAGGGGGTACAGCCCGGATTACGAGACTTACCAAGAATTGTACGGCTTCGAAAATCCCTTTGAGAGGGTACTACCAGGGTGAGGGGCCAGGGGGGGCCCCTGAGGGTGTACCCCCCATCCGAGACTCGACCTTCGGCGGACGCACTCGGGCAATTTCCGTCAGGCCGGCTCCTTTTTCTGTCTTCGGTCCAACGCTAAATTTGGCTTTTTCAGGCCAGTTGGCAACGTTTTCCGTTGCGAACTAGCCCAGGAAAAAATTCGCCCACAAAACCGCGGTCCGCCGCCATTTTGCCTCACTCTTGAAACGGGTTCGCCGCCTTCTCTCAGCCCAAGGAAACCCTGCCTCTCCGAATTTTCACAAGTCCGCCCTCACAGTCACCTCACGTTTTGCCTTTGCTGATTTCTTTTCCCTTTGCGCAGATGTCGATTCCCGCTGAGCTTGCCGAGGACTTCGCCTTTGTCCAAGCAACGTGGGCTAACTCCGGTGGCACTCAAGGGGCTACCCCTGAGATGGAGCAGCGCGCCGACGCTCTGGGGTACATCTACAATTATGCCATCTTACGCGCCACTGGCCCCGAAGTGCAACTTCTCCCCAAGTCCGCCTTCACGTCCAAGGCCAAGAAATCCAAGTCCAAGCAACCCAAGCCCGAGCCCCCGTCGACGTGCCCCCCGTCCCCGGCTGGGTCAAGACCGCCAACGGCTGGGGCGACCCAAGCTTTTCGCCGAGTCTGCTGCCGAGACGCTCGCCTGGGCCTACCCCCCTCAAGTCTTCACGAATTACCCCCCTCCGTCATCGTCGTCATCTGCCCCTCAGCCCGTCGCCGAGCCCGCCCCCGAGCCCGCCGATGACGCCAAGTCCGAGGCCTCTGACGTCGAGTCTGACATCAACGACTTCATCGACTTTGACGTGCCGATTCCATACGACTCTGTACAGACTGCTGTACAGCAGTACAACGGACTCTAGTACGGTACCGGCCCGGCGGTACTACGGTAGTAGTACCGTAGTACGGACTCCGGGACTCCCGGACCGGGGGTCGTAGACTCGTACGCGTAGAATCGTAGTAGTGTCATGATCACATGTACAGTATACATGACACTATAGCTACCGCCGGCCGTACTACGGTAGTACTACATGTACAAAACTACGTCATGTAGTACGGACCCTACGGACCGGCTACGTTAAAGGGTACCACTGTACAACTAGTACCACTAGCTAGCCTAGTAGCGGCTAGTACTAGGGTAATAGCCTGCATGCGCAGGCTGCAGGCTCAGCGGCTGCAGCCACCGCGGGCCGCGGCGCGAATGGAGCTCAGCGGCTGCCTCCGCTGGAGATTTAGAGTTGGGGTCACGATCTGGGCTGCCCGGCAGCCCTGCCAGGCTGCTGGGACTTGCAGGCGTCGGCGAGGCCTCCGCCGTCGCCGTGCTCGCGGCACAAGCCCGCACGGTCGCTGCGATCGGTCCCAGCCTCCTCCCGGTACCGGTGCGCTCCCTGCGCATCTCCGGTGGCTCCAGCGCTAGCGCCGACCCCATGGCCACCTCGTCGTCCTCGCCGCCCGCCGCCTCGGCTGGCCCGCCCCGGACCCGCGCGTGCTCCCTGCCCTCTCCTCGAGCCCGCCGTTGGTCGCCGCCCTCCCCAAGATCTAGAGCGCCGGCAGAGCGACGCAGCCGGGGGCGGGGCGGTGGCGGGACGTGTCCGACGACGCGCTCGTGGCCCTCCGGAGCGTCCCCACGGCCCTTTGTCTCCGTCTAGGATCGCTGAGGCATGTCTCTCTCCTGGCGGGCGGCGGCAGGGACGCGGGGGCGGGGGAGGCGGCCGACGGGCCCGGCGAGCCGCAAGATGCCCCGTACGCCCCCGTCCCCTGCCCCCCCCTACTCCCCCCCCCCCCCCTCCCCCCATCTCTTGAGCGCTCGCCGAGGGCCGCCCCGCGCGGCGGCAGGGGCCCGGAGCAGCCGGAGGAGGAGGGCGCACCGCCGTCCAAGCGCCGATGAAGGGAGGCGGCCGCGGACGGGGGTACGGATAGTCCAGATCCGGCGCGGCGGGCGCCAGACGGGGTGCGATCGAGGACGAGGAGGCGGCGGGGTGATGCGGGGCGGGGGAGGGGGAGGGGCAGGAGCGCGGCCGGGGCGGACCGGCTGCGGGCCCTCTGGGCGCGTACGCGTACGCCGGTAGCGGCGTCGGATTTCGTTTTCCTCTTTCGAGACGTCGTTTCCTCGGATAGGGCCCCTCTCGTTCACAGGCTAGGTGCTGGCCCGCAGCGGGGCCCCCGAGCGAGGGCTCGGTTCCTGTGCGCCTTCATTGAATGTCTCAATAATGCATGACGTCGACACGAGATGCGCAGACACGGCCCCTTTCATTTGCGACACTGTAGCCGTTATGATTTGCATGAAGCTGTACAATTTCTTTGTTTCGGATGTATGATATTCGCGCGCGCCTGCTCATCTATACTTCTACATGAATCTTCTACTAGGCTAGTCAGTCGACGTCAGGGGGCCTTTTCTTCTGCTTTAATTTCAATTTCGCATGCTACGAGGTACATTTCACGGTTCTCGTGCTGCAAAAGCCTCAACTTTCGCGCCTTTTCAGGGAACCGTAGTAGTACAGCATAGCAGTGATACCGTTGCCGTTGCAGCGCCAAAGCCAGTCTCCGGCCCGAGGCTCTCGAGCTCTTTTTCGCGAATGAATACCATAGTATTAAATTTATCCGAATGCAGAGACGAGTTGCAGCCTCTCATTTTTCCGTTTCTGCAGCTAGCCCGTAGGGAGGCAGTCATCCGCCGACTGGAAGCGGAGGCCGGCATCGCGGGCCGCCTCTGCGAGTTTCTGCATGCACGCCACCTTGCGCGCGAGGCCTCCCGAGGCCTTTTTAACCCTCATCTCGCACACGCGGGCCGATGCCGCGTCCTTGAACCCGTAGGCGACCGCGACGAGGCGCCACGGGCCCCTGCCGCGGCAGAACGAGTTCTTGATCGAGCCCGTAAAGTGCTCGTGAAGGCGGCGCTTCAGGTTGGTGGTGGAGCCCGTGTAGCTGACCTTGCCATTCTCCAATATGTACACGGCGGGGCTCGACCCCACGAGAACGACGAGGGGGTCCTCCGCGAGCTCGAGGGCAGAGGGGGAGCTCGCGCTCGCCGGGGCTGCGGCCGTCGGCGATGCTGCAGAGCGCGTGGCGCGCACGTGATCGAGCACGGCGCACGCAGCTCGCTCCGTCTGCGTCGGCGTCGACGTCGACGTCGCGATCGGCGGCAGCGGCAAGCTTAAGCCGCCGGAAGCGGGCGTATGCACGGTCTCGAGTTCGAGGCTTGCTTCGAGATCCGCCCCATCGCGATCGCCTGCAGCAGGATCCATAGATACCTATATATCTATTACTATATATATTGCCAAGAACCAGAGACGATGAGCCCTGCCCCGGCAATTTGTTTTTATTTATGTGTCCGGCCGGCCAGGCCCTCAATGGCCCAGCCCGCCAGCTGACAGTGACCCCGGCGATATGATGGCGATATCGATGTCGATCCTTAGGGCCTGTGCCGGTGTGATCGCGGTCTTTTAATCGAGAGCACGCCGCGCCAAGCTTAAGCCTGAATCGGTACTCGGGACGGGAATTTCGATAAGGTTCTTCGCCATACATGTCCAACCGAAATTCTAGCGGAGCACAGCGAACGATTGGCGCGAAACTGAGCACGTCTGAAGTGCAGTTTAGAGCAATCTAGAGCAGGGAGATTTTGGGTTTCGCGCCAATGTCTCGCCGTGCAGAAGTTGGCCTCGGGGGTCGCTGCGCCCCGGCCCCCTCTTCAGCCCTCGACAGCGCAAGGCAGCTCAAGGCCCGCCCAGGCCCCCCCGCTCCCCCCAACTGCCCTTCCCGGGACTCGAACGCTGGGGCAATAAGACGCCGGCCGGGCGCGCTGCTAGCTCGGCTAGCTCGCCGCGAAACTGGCCTTTTCCTCGTCGCTTTTGTATGGCCATACATCTAGGAAAATTTCGTACCGCATCCGCACGAAACTGAGCCTTATTCTAGCATCAAGATGCATACTAGCTAGTATTAAACGCTTCAGTTTCTCGCCAATCGCTTTCCATTATTTTATCCAGCCAAATCGACCAGACAATCCTAGAGTTGACACTCGCCGTAGATATAATGCTTTCGAACTGGTATTCGCTGGATTCCGGGTTTTATAATCATGTGCGCACGTACTACGGTATACGTAGCTACTGACTCTGAGGTCCTTTTCATTTTGAATCGATCTAATTATAAAGCAGTCACGTTGACGTAAGCGTCGACATATGCAGTTGAATCCGAATTCTATTAGTATTAATTTCATGCGACTCGCCACGGCGTCCGACGGTCGGTGATTTGGTTTTTGGTGAATTCAATGCATATGATTACCGGCCACAGTCTCTAGACACCAGCACTGCGGGGGCTGCCCAGGGGGCACAGTGAAGTTTTAGATGCGCATAAGTGTCCGAATTCGAATATATAAATACAACACTGTAACACGGGCGTACGCGTGTGAGTCTATTAATTACAAACAATGCCCGTGTATGCGACCAGCTAGCTGAAGGGGGCATACGGAAGGAGAAAAATGCTGTATCCAGAAGCGCTCGGTACAATGACGGCGCGCTCGTCCGCCGTGAAGCGCACGCCGCGGTGCACGGCGATCGAACCCTCAGCGCGAAAGGGAACACGAAAGGGCCCCGCCCGCAGCCCTCGAAAAGGCCAGACGACCTCTACCGATGCCATACTACGGCCGTGGGTCGACAGGGGGCGTTTGTAGAAAGCAAGAACAGAGCGGCTTGGGGTTGTGCACATCACGATAGAGACGGGAATCCCGAGGACTTCGAACAGGTCGTCCCTGACAAGCGTCTCGCTTACGCTTTGCGTGAGCTCCCATGCATTCGTCTTCGGATTGAAGGGGCGCCACGAAGAGGGACCTGTTGGAAGGCCCACGATGTAAAACGAATTTTGAGAGACATCGAGATAACCCTCGCGCCCCGGGGCAGACCACGTGGAAGGCAAGTCCGCGAAGATCGGTGTGAGCGTGGCGACGCGATGCCGCACTGGCTCCCACACGAACGAGCTGGTTTGACACACGGCGAGCACGCGGCTCTCCCCCGCAGGGGCCAAAAAGCGAATCGAGATGACATCGCGAAGGGTTGACCGGGGATCCCGAACCTCGGATGTGCCCGCGCACAGCGTGTAGCGAGCTGCCCACCACCAGTAGACGTGCTTGCGACTGGCGGAATGCACGATCCACGGGCTCTCATCTTTTGGACCCTGAATGCGGGGCCAGGGCCCGGGAAAGAAAAGTTGCCCGCGACCGCGCGTCACGTTTTCGCGGTCGGGCTCGTAAATTGCAACCGAGTTCGTGTACTGTAACCAAAGGCGCCCTGAGGGGTCGCGCGCCATATCGACCAGCCAGGCGTGCGAGTTACGAAAAACGGGGGTCCATCGACCGGACTCCAAGTCCACGACGTGAATTGTTTCGCTCCCTCCGACGGCCAGGCCGACGTGGTTTTCATCGATGGCAACAATTCGCCGCACTCGCTTTTGAGGTATTATCGTGAGTGCGCTCGACGTCAGGTCCTTTGTCTCGCTAGGAGGTCCGCCCCCGGACGGAATTACCCTGTATCGACCCTCTCGATACAAGGCGACGCGCCCATCCGGCAGCCCAAACACGATGCCAGGAGCTCCAAATGCAGGAGCCCAGCTCGGAGCCCCTTTAATGGAGGGAGCCGCGTCGCGCTCATGATCGCCGACGCCTTGCAGAAGAGAAACGATGCGGTACTCATCGGTCTCGTAGCTGTGCACAACGGCCCACTCGCCGGAGGCCGCGAGGATAAGCGAGCCGCTCTCTCCTGGGGACAAGATGGGCAAGGCGAGAATGGCGGGTCGAGGCGGTCGGAAAAGCAGCCCGAGATCGGCAGGCATAGGGGCGGCCCGCCCCGCCTTGTGAAACACGGGATAGAGGCATCGCGTCATCTCTCCCGCGTCGACCGAACCGAATCGCGTCCGGGCGGATAGCCTCTTGGAGCAGATGGAAGCGAGCACGGCTGGGTCGGCCCGCAATAGTACGGCGATTGCAGAATCGGGTGCGAAAGGAAGGTCAGCGTCCACGTCTTCCGCAAAACCAGACACAGTTTTGCACGAGAGAGTGGATTGCGCATATGCGTGCCATACGCAAGCCCATGAGGAGCTGCAGGAGGCCGGATAAGGCATATTAGAGCTTGGAAGTGAGTGGGCATTGCAATTGCAATGGATATCCTGCGCATGCAAACGCGAGTCGCGATCGGATTCAAGCACCGTGTCCGTATACGTATTTGCACCCCTCATGATCAGAACGCGTCTCGAACTCCGGATCGGGGTCTTTGAGCTTGTGCTTGCAATTGCACGTGGGTCCCTTTTGGGATGTGCCATATATGCATCCCACCCATGGCAAGGCCCCCGATTTGAAACGCGGGATCGACCGGAGCTCGCGATCGGAACGAATTCGGTGGACGTCGACGTAAATGGGAAACAGCGCACTACGGTACCCTCAGGTTCAGTTGCAGGCGGTCTTCTGCTTGGCTTATACAATTAATCATGAATAAATCTAAGGAGGGAAAGGGGGAGAGGTGGGGGTGGGGGGCGCTTCAAAATTTCGGGGACACCAGAAATCTAGATCTAGAGCGGCCGTGGTCTTATATAATTAAGGAGGACTGGACGTCAATGGGAAACGGCGTATCCCCAGGTGCCGAGCTGAGCTTGGCCAGATGGAGAGACGAGGTGGGGGGTCCTTGAGCGAAGCCTGGACGTAAATGGGAAACGCAGTACCCCCCAAGGGGGCGAGCTGAGCTTGGCCAGAGGAAGAGACGGAGGAGGGGGCCGGGGGCCTTGAGCGAAGCCTGGACGTAAATGGGAAACGCAGTACCCCCCAGGGGGGCGAGCTGAGCTTGGCCAGAGGAAGAGACGGAGGAAGGGGGACCTTGAGCGAAGCCTGGACGTAAATGGGAAACGCAGTACCCCCCAGGGGGGGGGGGGCGAGCTGAGCTTGGCCGGAGGGAGAGAGGAGAGAGAGGGGAGGGGGCCTTGAGCGAAGCCTGGACGTAAATGGGAAACGCAGTACCCCGAGGGGCAAGCTGAGCTTGGCCGGAGGAGAGACGGAGACAGGGGAGGGCGGCCTTGAGCGAAGCTACTTTCTACTTTCTAGCTGAGCTTGGCCGGAGGGAGAGAGGAGAGAGAGGGAAGGGGGCCTTGAGCGAAGCCTGGACGTAAATGGGAAACGCAGTACCCCCTTCCCCTCCCATCCACCCTCCATGAGCCAATCCGAGCACATGATCATGATCATCAACGATTATTGCAATAATAATCAATCAAGCAGTAGGAATATTATGAGATCGCAGCGTCAGTTTATATCTGCGGTCGATTCTAGATCGGATCCCGTCCCCGCGCGAGCCTTCTCTCTCTAGATTCAGATGTAGATCTCAATCTAAATGGCATCGATGCCATGATAATCATATATATGCAGCTGCAGGCGGCAAGGAGAGCTGGGGGTACAGCGTTTCCCATTATCGTCCAGGGCTCCCCTATGGCCGGGGTGTCCCGCAGAGAGGAGAGCGGGGGTACAGCGTTTCCCATTATCGTCCAGGGCTCCCTATGGCCGGGTGTCCCGCAGAGAGGAGGGCCCCGGGGTACAGCGTTTCCCATTATCGTCCAGGGCTCCCCTATGGCCGGGGTGTCCCGCAGAGAGGAGAGCGGGGGGGACAGCATTTCCCATTTACGTCCAGGGCTCCCCTATGGCCGGGGTGTCCCGCAGAGAGGAGAGCGGGGGGTACAGCGTTTCCCATTATCGTCCAGGGCTCCCCTATGGCCGGGGTGTCCCGCAGAGAGGAGAGCGGGGGGGTACAGCGTTTCCCATTATCGTCCAGGGCTCCCCTTTGGCCGGGGCCCCCCGCAGAAAGGAGAGCTGGGGGGTACAGCGTTTCCCATTTACGTCCAGGGCTCCCCTATGACCGGTGTGCCCCGCAGAGAGGAGATCTGCGGGGGACAGCGTTTCCCATTATCGTCCAGGGCCCTCGTACACATGCACATTGCCGGCCCCGGGGTCCCCGCAGATCTAGAGAGGAGATCTTTGGGGTCAGGGGTTACAGCGTTTCCCATTTACGTCCAGGGCTCCTCTTTCGAAGCGTGCGCGTGATCATGAGACTCTGAGATCGCGGCCATCTTTGGGACTCGGAGCTGTAGACCTCGCCAATCGCGAGTCGCGTTGTGCGCGGGCCGCGGCCGGCCGCGCGCGGGTCCAAAGTCAACTGTGCTGCATTCAATCATAATTTGCATTTACGTATATATACATTTGCGGCCGTGCGGGCCTTGCCAGCACTCTAGATCTAGATCTAGATATAGATTTATCATCGTATGGCGTATGCGGGCCGGGGGCGCGGCGAGCCGGAGCGCGTGCAGCCAGCAGGGCTTGCGGCGCGCGTCGGCGAGCTCCGGCCGTGGGCCCGGGGCCCGGGGCCCGGGGCTGGCCATGGGCGCGAGGCATGTGCGAGGCGTGAGAGCGGGTGCAGCTGCAGGCGGTCTTCTGCTTGGCTTGATCATGAATAAATCTAGAGGTGGGGGGCGGGGGGAGGGGGAGGGGGGGGGGGGGGGGGGGGGGGGGGGCAGAGGTAGGGGGGGGGCGCTTTCAAATTTTCGGGAGCACCAGAAATCTAGATCTAGAGCGGCCTTGAGGGAGGCCTGGACGTAAATGGGAAATAGCGTACCCTCAGATGCAGCTGAAGGCGGGAAGAAGTTTCGATCTGCTTGGCTTGAATAAATCCTAGAGGGGGGGAGAGGGCAGAGGTAGGGGCGGGGGGGCGCTTTCAAATTTTCGGGAGCTCCAGAAATCAAGATCTAGAGCGGCCGCGGCCTTGAGGGAGGCCTGGACGTAAATGGGAAACGCTGTAACCCCTGGCACACGAACTGAGTCTAGCCAGGGAGAAGCGGGGGGGGGGAAGGGGGGGAGAGGGGGGCTTTCTTACAATCACCCATATGCACGGCAGCCCGGCGGCCCCCCCTCTCCCCCCCCCCTCGCCCTCACCCTCCATGAGCCAATCCGAGCACACTGACATGATCATGATCATCAACGATTATCGCAATAGTAATGATCAAGCACTAGGAATATTAAAATGAGATCTAAGCGTCGACGTCGGTCTAGATCTAGATCTAGATCTAAATCTGCGGCTGTCAAGACGACACTAGCTATATAGATCAGATCCCGTCCCCCGCACGCGCCTTCTAGATCTCACTCTAGATTTAGATGTCGCTCTCAATCTAAATGGCATCGATGCCATGATCATCATATGCAGCTGCAGGCTGCAAGGAGAGCTGGCCGTGGGATACAGCGTTTCCCATTTACGTCCAGGGCTCCCCTATGGCCGGGGTGTCCCGCAGAGAGGAGAGCGGGGTATAGCGTTTCCCATTATCGTCCAGGGCTCCCCTATGGCCGGGGTCCCTCGCAGAGAGGATGGCTGTGGGGGTACAGCGTTTTCCATTTACGTCCAAGGCTCCCCTTTCCCCTCGCTCTCTTCAGCCAACTGCAGGCCGACCGCATACCTCCCTCTCGCTCTCTCGACAGCTGGATGGGGGGTCGAGGAGGAGGCCCGAAAAGTCGAAAGATCTAGATCTAGCTAGGCGCCGTTCAACTCTCGCAGGCGACAATCCCAACACGATCATGTGGTGCGATTACGATCGAGCTGGCAGGGCGCCCACATCGATCGAGCTAGCCTACTAGGCGCCTCCCAGCCACCGGCCCGGGGGCGGGACAGAAAGAATCCGAGGGGGGCAGATCTAGAGGCGCGCGCACTGCACGGCCGCGAGAGAGAGGAGCTCCGCCACCTCCCCGCCCGCCCGGGGTGCAGAGCTGGACCGCCGTGCGTGTCCCGGTCCGCTGGTGTGCGTCTCCTTTGCCTGCTCCTGCAGCTGAGCGAGGGAGCGACGAGGGGTCCCGAGACCGGGGCGCCCGGGCCCGGGCGCGATGGGGCAGGGCATCGAGAGCTCGAGCGAGCGGTCTCGATCGCGAGAGGGCGCACCGGTACGGCCCTGCCGAAGAGGCCGCCGTCGGCCCGGACGACGACCGAGGGCTCCGAGCGGGACCGGCCGCGGCGCGCGCGCCTCCGGTCCCGAAACCGTCCCGAGCCGGTCCAGCTCGGGGCGACGTCGAGCAGGCTGGCATTGGCCACATGCATGGCTGGCGAGACGCGCGCAGTGCGCCTAGCTGTAGCCGTAGGCCAATGGCAAGCTCAAGGCTAGGCCATGCGCGCGCCCGACGCGCCGCGGCCGCTCGGGCTCCTCGTGCTCGCGATCGAGCCCCCGCCACTCGATTCTTCTCCGTCTGCAGCTGCAGCTGGATCTGCGCGCCGCGGCGCGCGTTACGTGGCGGCGGGGCCGACGGGGCGCATCGGCGCATGCGCACTAGCACTGCGGCAGCTGCGCATGCAGGCCCGGGGCAGGAGACGCCCACGTGCGCGTGGGACGAGCTCTGAGATCGACAGCGCGCCCATGGCGATCTCGATTCCACGCGTTCAAGGCCGCACGGCCAGCGCATCGCCGATCTAGATCTAGATCAAGACGGCTCGAACTCGATGCTGCATGACGGCTTCACTCGCTGCGATGCCGATGCCGATGCCGATGCAATCGAGCCGATGCATGTGCCGCTCTTCCCCCGCAAGCTCGCTCGACCGCACTGGGGGCGGCCGCCCCGCGCTGTTCTCGCCGGCACGGGGCAAAGGATCCAGACTTGGAGCGTGCAGTCCGCCAGTGATCGGGCCCTAGATCTCCTTTCCGCACGACTTAAGCGCGGGGCGCGCGGGGCCACGGGGCGGCCTCGAGCGCGAGGTGCGACTGTACCCCACTGGCCCGCCCCGCTCTCTTGGATCGGCGGCTCCGACCCACCTCTGCGGTGCGGTACGCTCCTCTCGGATTTGGGCCCCCGTTCCGACCGGATTCGCAGACCCTGCGCCTTTCCGCAACATTCGATCCGCGAGCTACGAGCACGCGCGATCCACCGTGGCACGCGCGCCATTTGAGAGCCGCGCTGCGAGCGCGGACGATGGCCTGCCGTCCACCGCAGCCGCCCCCGTGCGCCCCTGCCATCCGATCTGCGACCCGCGGCCATCTCGCACCTTTCTCCCTCGATGGCGTCGCCCGATCGGCCCTCCACGGTGCACGCCGGCTCTTAGAATGGGTCTGGCCGCCTCTGGAAGACGCAGCGACGCCGGGGCTCGCAGGTCGCCGAGCTGGAGACGGGAATCTCTTCTTCTTGCATCCTCGGTTCGTACGGCGCTAAGCCTCGCCGACCGCGCTCCCCGGGTCGCGCTCGCGTGCTCACCGACCCCTCAGCGGTGGCGGGGCGGCGTGGGACGCTTCGTTCTCTTCGGGGCGGGCTGGGCGGGGGCGGCACCCGCGGATCGGGCGGACGAGGCCGAGCGGGGGCCGATCCGTCGGCTCCGGCAGCTGCGGCGCGACCGCCGGCTCCATCCCTTTCTCTTCCCTCTTTCCGGCGCGCCCCCGTGTCCGGCGCGCCGTCCGGCCCGGTTCCTTTTGGCCGCGGTCACGGCCCGCGGTTCTTCCGCGGCCTCCCGCGCGCCCGCGGGGCCCCCGAGCCGCCCCGTACGGCGGCCCCCGCACGCGGCGTCGGAGGAGCGGGGGGCGAGGACGGCCCGCCCCCCAGGCCCAGCAGGTCGGAGATGCGGGCCGGGGGCGTGCGGATGTCGACGGCGCCATTGCGGGCATCGTACCTCACCGGCGCGAGGGTGCGCACGCCCGTCCACTCGCGCGCGCTGCCCTCTGAGCTCGGCGTCCAGAGCGCCCCGAACCGGCGGAGGACGGCCCAGCGCGACTCGTACTCGCCGCTCGGGAGGCGCACCATCTGCACCAGCCGGGCGAACACGGTCCGGGGCAGCGGGTCCGCCGCGTGCGTCGCCACCGCCGCCGCCACCTGCCCCGGGGGTACGGGCTCGCGCTGACCCACCTCAGGTGCCACACGGGCCGCGACGGCGGGTCCGCGGGCTGCGCGGCGGGGAGAGCGGGGCGCTCCGGGCCCGGAGACGCCGCGGGGGAGGCGGCCCGACGCCCCTTGGTCTCCGCCCCGCGTCCCGTCCCCGACGCCCCGCCCCCGCGGCGGGCCCTCGTGCGGCTCCCGCTGCCGTTGGGGCAGGTCTGCGCGTGCCTTCGGGCCCCCGCCGCCGTCTGAAAGGTCTGGCGTCGGTGAGACGGTGCGCGTGCGCGCGCGCGCGCTCGCTCCCCCTCGCTCGCTCGCGGAAGGGTGGGGCGGGGCGGGCTCACCCGTCGGCAGGGCTCGCAGTACCGGCCCTCTCCGATTGCGAGGTCGAGCTCCATCTGGTCTCCCGGGTCGAGGCGCCGCCGCTGCCACGGGAACCGCTTCGGCTTTCGCGGCCGCTCCTCTTCCTCCTCTTCCTCTTCCTCCTCTTCCTCTTCCTCTTCCTCCTCTTGCTCCTCCTCCTCCTCCTCCTCTTCCTCTTCCTCCTCTTCTTTGCCGCCCTCTGTCTCGCTCCGGCTCCCGCTCCGGCTCCCGCTCCCGCTCCCGCTTCCGCTCCGGCTCTCCGGCTCCCCTCCCTTTCCGGGCGGGGTACCGCCTCCCCGCGGGGGACGGGCGGCGGTGCGCGGCGGGACCGACGTCGGCGTCGCGCCCGTCGACGTCTCGGGAGCGCGGGGCGAGCTCGGAGGCGGCAGAGGGGCGACCGCAAAGGGTACGGCGGTGCGGACGGGTACGGCGGTGGGGACGGGTACGGCGGCGGGCGCCTCGCCGGGGCCCGGCCCGCCCGGGTCCGGATCGGCGGGGAGGAGGGCCGGCGGCGAGTCGCGGTCGGCGGCCCCCGTGGACCGCTCCCGCTCGGCGGCGCGGCGGCGCTCGTGCTCCTCGGCCAGGCGCTGGAGGTACGCGACGGCGGCCGTCGCCGTGCGCTGCCGCGCGCTGGCGTCGTAGTGCGTCGTCGCCGTCTGCGGCGTGTGCGCCAGGAGGCGCGCCACGCCCTCGGTCACCGCCGCCGCCGCGTCCCCCTCGATCAGGTTCACCGCCGCCTGGTCCCGCACGTGCGTCGTGATGACCGCCCGCATCGTCTTGGCCGTCACAGGCACCCCGGTGTAGCGCACCATCACCTGCGCGCGCGCGCGCGCGGGCGCGCGGGGCGCCGGCGTCAGCGTCGGCGTCGGGATTCGAGCCCACGCAGTAGGTTCGCTCCCCCTCTTCCCCCCCTCCCCCCTCCCCCCTCCTCCCCCCCCTCCTTCTCCCCCCCCCCCCCCCCCCCCCCCCCCCTCTTCTCCCCGAGCGCACCTTTCTGACAAAGGCCGCCCAGCCGCTCTCGGAGAGGCAGGTGCCGAGGCTCGAGGCAAAGAGCCAGCCCTGGTCGGGCCCGCCCGGCGGCAGGAGGAGGGCGCGGAACCGCTCGATGTAGACGTCGAGCGGCCCCTGGAGGCAGTCGGCGATCGGCACGATCATCGCGCCGTGGGACCTGCGCGGCCCGGCCTCGGCGCGGGCGGGAGGGGGAGGGGCAGGGGGGTACGAGGGCGCGGGGGCGCGCACTTGGCCGTCTTCGAGACGAGCTCGCCGGTCTCCCCGTGGCGCATCTCGAGGAGGCTCAGGTGCCACCGCCCGCCGTCGCGGCGCAGCGTGTGACCGATGCGCAGGCGCCGCACGACGCCGACGCGGGCCGGCGTCACCGAGATGAACCCGATGAGCACGGCCTCGCGCAGCAGCCGGGCCTTGTCCAGCTCGAGCGGCGCCCGCTCGTACGCCGCGAGCGCCTCGACCCGCGCGGACAGCACCGCGTCGAACGAGACCCAGTTCGGTCCGCGCGGCCGCCACCCCCGCTGCTGCTTCTTCTCCTTTTCGAGCTGCGTCTTCAGGTTCCGGAGGGGGCGCGCGTGGGGACCCTCGGAGGACCCTCCGCCCGGCCCGCCCGACGTACCCCCTCCGCCGCCGCCGCCGCCGCCGCCAGAGGTGCGGGAGCAGACAAAGGTGTAGGCCTGCATGATGCTCTGCGTGTACCCCGCGAGCGTGCCGGGCGCGAGACGGCGCTCCTCGCGCAGGTACTGCAGGAAGCGGACGTAGATCTCGACAAAGTCGGCCCGCGCCAGCAGGTCCATGGTGAGGGGCCCGACGCGCTCGCGCTCCTTGACGTACCCCAGCAGGCGGCCGATCGTCCCCACGTCGTTGACGAGCACCGTGCTGCGCTCCGCCGCGCCCCCCTGGCGGTCGGGGTTGAGGGCCGAGGTGCGCCACGCCTGAAACGCCGCCAGCTGGTTCTTCAGCTCCCGTGACATCTCCGCCTCGCGCAGGGCGTACGGCGCCAGGCGCTCCGGCTCCGGCTCGCCCCCCCCGTCGGCCGCCTCTTCCTCCTCCTCCTCCCCCTCCCCCTCCTCCTTGCCCTCTCCTCCCTCGGGGGCTTCGAGGGGCCCTGCGTCCTCGCCCTCTTCGGCCTCGGCGGACGATCCCGAGGAGCGGGAAGAGGACGAGGAGAGCGAGGGCGGGGGCGGGGGCGAGGGCAAGGGCCCCGGCGGCGCGGCGGCGGGGGCGGAGGAGGAGGAGGAGGGGGAGGGGCCGGGGCCGGCGGAGGGGCCCCCTACCCCCCGCCGACGGGCGGCTCGGGGGGGTACCGAGGGGGGCGGCGGGGGGAGGACGACGCGCTCGGCGTCGGGCAGCGAGTCCTCGTCAAAGAGGACGACCTCCTTGTCCACCATCCCGCTCTCCAGGAGCGTCCGGTACGCCTCGCGCTTCTCCGCGATGAAGCGCCCGTTCTCCTCCGAGATCGCCGCCGACACCGCCTCGCCCCTTCGCACGTAGGCCAGGCTCCCCGCGGAGATCTCGTCGCCCCAGGGGAACCCCGTCATCACCTCCGTCGTGAGCGCCTCGGCGAACCAGAGCGTCCACGGCCCGCACTGGTACCCGTCCCCGACCTGCAGGCGCCCGCGCGTCTCCGTGACGAAGCGGTAGCGGGGAAAGGCGGCCTTGCAGGCGCGCTCGAGCCTGGGGTCGGGCGGGCCGCCGAGCGAGTCCCAGAAGCGCGTCTGCTTCGACGCCCCGTCCACCGCGAGGAGGGTCCAGTGGCCCCCGCTCGATCCCCCTGGGTGCGCTCCCCGCCGCGCCTCAGGTTGCCACGCTGACGGGGCAGAGGACGCAGGTCCCGCGCTCGGCGGCGCCCAGGGCCCTGCGCGCCCGCCGCGCCTCGTCGGCGCGCGCGTACCGGAGCAGCAGCGACGTCACGATCTCGACGTGCATGGGGTAGAGGGCCTTGATCCGTCCCCCGGCGCCGGCGCGGAGCAGCAGCAGCGTGAGGACGTTGGCGATCTCGGCGTCGCGGAGCCAGCTCTTGCGGCCGAAGATCGAGATGCGGCGGGCCAGCGGGAGGGGCCGGGAGGGCCCCGCAGCGGCCACGGCGGCCGGGTCCGCCCCCTCGAGCACGAGGCGGGCCCTCTGGAACTCGGCGGCCAGCCCCTCTCTCCGGTCCGGCAGCGCCCCGAGGAAGCGCTCCGCCCCCAGGGCGCTGACAAAGGCCCACCTGCGCGCAGATCCGTGCGTCGCGACGTCGGCCCCGAGGCCGCCGTAGTGGACGAGGGTGCGGGTGAGGAGGGCGAGCCGCTCGCGCCCCACCGTCCGCGTGCTCGCCTCGAAGCGGTGCGGCCCGCCCACCGCGAGGTCCGGGTGCCGCCTCATGATCTCCATCCGGACGCAGTTCGTGGAGCGCGAGTCCCCGTAGGCCGCCTGGGCGAGGCTCGCCAGCGGGATCCACCACTCGAGCTCCGGCACCTGCGTACCCCCCCCGGCCCCCACCGTTGCCGGCGGCGATGGGGAGGGGGGTACAGGGGTACGCACCTCGATCCGCCGCGCGCGCACGGCCAGGAACCGATCCCCCGCGGCGCGCAGGACCTGCATCTCGAGGCGCTCGAGACGGGCCTGCCTCCGGCGCTCCAGCGCGGCGTAGAGCTCGGCCGCCGCGCGGTGCATGCGCCCGTCCTGCGAGCGCTCCCACGTGTTGCTCACGATCGGCTCGACGTAGCGCAGGGGCAGGACCCGCGGCGGCCGCTCCTGCGCGTCGTGCACGTTGCGCGCGATGGCGCCCAGCGTCTCCAGGAGGAGGATGGCGTTTTCGTCGGGCAGCGGGCGCGTCGGGACCCGGTGCGCCTCGGTGAGCGCCTCGTCGCCGCTCGCGATGCCCAGCAGACGCCTGAGCTCGGCCGTGCAGACGCAGGGGCCGGCGTCCGTCCGCAGGACCACGAGGCGGGCCGGCCCGTACGGGCCCTCGAACTCGGCCAGCTCGTACGTGTCCGTGACCGCGGAGAACATTCTCTGCTCCCCGCGGCCGCCCCTCTCCGAGGTCGGGCGCGCGGGGGGCTTTTAGTCGCGGCGCCCCGGCCCCTCTCGGGCCTTTGTCGGCCCCTTAGTTGCAGTACCCTGAGGCCTTTGCCGGTCCGCTTCATTGCAGTACCCCTGCCTTCCTCGCGACCTCGCATTCATTGCTGTACCCCTGCCCGCCTCGCTTCCCCCACCTCCTTTCCCGCCCCTCGGAGCCGCTTCCGAGGCCTCGCTCCGCGCGCCTTGTGCGGCGCGAGCGCCGGCGCCGAGCGCGCTATCAGCGTAGAACGGTGTGCGGAGCACGCACGGCACCTTTCCGCGCCGTTTGCGCGCGTCTGGAGCGCCCCTGGGGGGAGGGGGGCCCCCCCGGGGTCGCGATCGAAGGCCGAAAGAGGGGCCGCATATACCGCACTAAAATTAGCATCAATTAGAGGGGGTCCCCTGCATGCCTTCGACGGCCTTTGTGCGGATCCGAAAATTCATTTGACCCCTTTTTCGGGGGGGGTGGGACTGGTATGGCACCTTTTGATTATCGTTTTGTTAAATGAGCGGGATCGATCCGATCCGCACTAAGCCACTTTTTAAGAGTAAAGCGGGTCCCTGCATGCCGAATTCGAGCTCGGTGCCCAGCGGATCGGAAATCGGGTCTCGCCGGCGGCCCCCGGGGACCCCCTCGGAAACCGTTCCTAGGGCGGGCGCCGGCCCAAACGCACCGCCAGGAGTCGAGAGCGCGGCTATCAACAGGGATGAACGCGCAGAGGCTGCCGGCACCCTTCTTCGTGCGGGCCGGGGTACGCGTGCGGTTCTGCGGGAGGCTCTCATCTTCGAATCATGGGTTCGAATCCCGGCGGGAGACTTTTGTCCTGCGAGCAGAGCGGCGCTTTCCACGCCAATAGCCATGCTCCTCGGCCGCGGCGTCGCTCTCTCGGCGCGCCCCGTGCGCGTGCGCGCGTTGAAAAGGGACCCCGAGCGAGTCGGCTCCTCGGCGCGCTCCACGAGGTCCGCACCCGCAGACGCTCTCGGAGGATGGCCCGCATCAAGCAGACGGTGAGCGAGAGCGCCCGCCCCGCGCTCTTCTCCTCGTCCTCGTCGTCCGCCTTGCAGCCGATCATATGCATCGTGTCTCATGTCCGCCGTCTCTCGCAGGCAAAGAAGAGCACCGGCGGCAAGGCGCCGCGCAAGAAGCTGGCTACCAAGGCGGCCCGCCGCTCGGCTCCGGCGGCAGGCGGGGTGCGTGATGTCGCAGCGCGCGTCGCGTCCCAGCCGGAGCGCCGGCGCCGCATCCCGCGGCCGGCGCGTCTAACGTGTGCGCATGCGCACCGCAGGTGAAGAAGCCGCACCGCTACCGCCCTGGTCGTCTCCCTCCCCGCCCCGCGGCCGCGCTCTAGCTCAATGCAAGCTACGCCACATGCATGCATGCACGCATACACGCAGCTATAGCTAGCTATAGATGCACCCCGCCCGCGCGCGCCGCTCCGGCCTCTCTCTCTCTCTCGCTCGCTCTCACCGATTCCTGACGCGCGTACCGCGCCGGTCGTCGGGCGGCGGCGGCGACGGAAAGGCACGGTGGCGCTCCGCGAGGTGCGCATGCATGCCGAGCCTACCGTAGCTGAGCCGACTCTGCGCCTGCGCGCCGCCTGATCCCGCGTCGCATCGCAGATCCGCAAGTACCAAAAGGTGGGCGCTGCCGCCGCGCTGCCGCCGGCCCGCCGCCGCGGGGCCCGGGCCCCGTGGCCCCGGGATCGTTCGACTGAGACCGCGGACGCAGACGACGAACCCGCTGATCCCCTACGCGCCCTTTAAGCGCCTCGTCCGCCTTCCCGCCCCCTTTTCCCGCCGCACCCCCGCACTCCCTGCCACGTCGTTTTCGCGCCCGCGCGGCGCAGGTCCAGGAGATCGGGAGCGAGATTGCCAAGGAGAAGAACGAGGAGGGGGCAGACCCCAAGATCGAGCTCCGCTGGACGCGCGAGGCCATCGAGTGCCTGCGCGAGGCCAGCGAGATGGTCCGCCGCGTTTGCGCCCCGGCCCCGCCCCCTCGACCCCAAGGGCGCGCTTCCCACGCTCGCTTTGCCCGCCTCTGCGCAGCAACTCATCAAGCACTTTGAGGAGGCGAACCTCTTGGCGATCCACCGCAGGCGCATCACCATCCAGCCCAAGGTGCGGCCCCCGCCACCGCCAAGCCCCTGCGCCCGACCCCTGCCCCGCGCGCTCCGTTCTGTCCAGGACATTCAGCTCGCCCGCCGCATCCGCGGCGAGCCTGCGACGGAGCCCACGGCCTCCTGATCGCGACGGCGGCGGTCCAACAGCGGTCCGCGCAGAGGCCCGTCTCGGTCCGTCGCCCCTGCCCTCCTCTCCTTCGCCCCCCTTTCCCCGTACCCCCCCACCCCCCCACGCCGAGCCTCACCGGCGCGCGCGGCCGTGGCCAGCTCCGGGCTTGGCCGAGAGCCGGCGAGCCTGGCGTCGCCCTCCCTCCCCCTTCTCTCCCCCCCTCCCCCCCCCCCCCCCCCTTCCCCCCTCCTGTTTCTCTCCCGACTCGCCGCTCTCTCCCTCGTGCGAGAGCACCGCTGCTTCTGTACAGCAATGACCACACCGCACGCATACCCCCCGGGCCCTGTCTAAGAGGCGCGCGTCTAAGAGGGCGGCTTTGAGCGAAGCCTGGACGTAAATGGGAAACGCAGTACCCCCAGGGGGCGAGCTGAGCGTGGCCGGAGGGAGAGAGGAGAGAGGGGGGAGGGGCGGCCTTGAACAAAGCCTGGACGTAAATGGGAAACGCAGTACCCCAGGGGCGAGCTGAGCTTGGCCGGAGGGAGAGAGGGGGGAGGGGCGGCCTTGAGCAAAGCCTGGACGTAAATGGGAAACGCAGTACCCCCAGGGGGGCAAGCTGAGCTTGGCCGGAGGGAGAGAGGAGAGAGAGAGGGGGCAGCTTTGAGCGAAGCCTGGACGTAAATGGGAAACGCAGTACCCCCAGGGGGGCGAGCTGAGCGTGGCCGGAGGGAGAGAGGAGAGAGGGGGGAGGGGCGGCCTTGAACAAAGCCTGGACGTAAATGGGAAACGCAGTACCCCCAGGGGAGCAAGCTGAGCTTGGCCGGAGGGAGAGAGGGGGGAGGGGCGGCCTTGAGCAAAGCCTGGACGTAAATGGGAAACGCTGTACCCCCAGGGGGGCGAGCTGAGCGTGGCCGGAGGGAGGGGGGGGGGGGGGGGGGGGGCGGGGGGCGGCCTTGAGCAAAGCCTGGACGTAAATGGGAAACGCAGTACCCCCAGGGGGGCGAGCTGAGCGTGGCCGGAGGGAGAGACGGGAGAGGGGGGAGAGCAGAGAAATGCAGGGCCCCAGGCGAGCTCCCCCCTCTCCCTCTCCTCCTCCCATCAGCCAAACGGAGCACACGATCGGCGATAGTCATCATGATCAATATTACCTGCACAAGCGAACGGTCCCGATACTCATCTTATCTAGAACTTCCAGCTTCTGAGCCTCACGATCAGCACCTAGATTTCAATTAGCCCTAGGCCTTCTTTCTCCTATGGTCCGTCTCTCGCTTTTTAATTTCAAGCTCATGATCGATTTCGATATATATTGCCGCTGTCCAAAGTCGAATCTTTTGTTGTGAAATCAAACTTCTGGCAACTCTCCTCCGCAGAGAGGAGGGTCCCGGGTACGAAGTTTCCCATTATCGTCCAGGCCTCCCCTATGGCGGGCCGGGAACGCTCCGGATCTGCAGAGAGGAGGGCCCCGGGGTACAGCGTTTCCCATTATCGTCCAGGCCTCCCTATGGCGGGGCTGCCCCGCAGAGAGGAGATCTGCGGGGGTACATCGTTTCCCATTATCGTCCAGGGCTCCCCTATGGCGGGGGCGCTCCGCAGAGAGGAGGGGCGTGGGATACAGCGTTTCCCATTATCGTCCAGGGCTCCCCTATGGCCGGGGCGCCCTGCAGATATAGAGAGCTCGAGGCCTCGGGTTCGATCCGCGACCGGGCTCGATCTCTTCTAGATCTGGATCCGCGGGGCCCGGGGATTCCGGTCGCTTGCGCTTCTTCGGGGGCCGGGCCCGCGCGGCGCCCGCCGATTGCGAGCTCGAGCTCGCGCCGCGGCGCCCCCAGCGGGCGTCCAGCGCGCGCAGGACCGCGCCCGGGTCGGACGCGTACTGGGTGGAGAGCTGGCGTGCCGCCCGCTGGACGATGCGGCTGCCGAGCGGGCCCTGGTACGCGTCGAGGAACATGAGCAGGTCGAGGAGCTCAAAGTACGCCCCGAGGTCGGGCGGCTCGCGCTCGGGGGGCCACGTTCCAAACGCGGCGGCGTTGGCGAGGCGCACGGTGGCCGCCGAGGCGGGGAGGTCGACGGGGACCGTCCCGGATCCGGACCCGGCCGCCGCGACGGCGTCGCTGCACTCGAGCACCGACCCGAGCAGCCGCGAGTACCCCACGAGGGCGGCGCAGAGGGGCACGCTCTCGCCGTCGGGGGTGCAGCGCGCCACGAGGGCGGGACCAAGATCGAGATCCAGGGGCGGGGCCGGCGCGCGCGCAGCGGGCGGCAGATGTAGAGTCTGCGGGGGTAGCGCCCGGGGCGAGAGCGCGAGGTGGGGTGCGCATGCGGTGTGCGTGGAGGTGCTCATGATGCCGTGCACGTGTGTGTGTGTGTATGTAGCCGGCGGCGGGGAGGGGGCGGGGGCGGAAGCTTAAGAGGTCTCGCTCCCCGGCCCGCCCTGTGTACGTATACAAATGAAATGAGTATTCGATCCATTGAGCGCGTGCGGCGAGATGGAGACTCGGACTCGCGATCGTGGGCATGTGCATGCTGCATGCCGCCGCCGGCCGCCGAAAATTCAGACTAGAACCGAATCTCGAACACGGGTCGCATACTACGATATGTAGTTATTGGCCCGCGCGTCACCCGCCTCCCGACCCGGACGCGGATCCGGCCTCGGAGGCCTCGTCGCCGCGTTCTCCGCCCCCTCCTCCCCTTGTCGTCGTCTTCGTCTCGCCCCGAGGCGAGCGCCAGCACGGTTTCGTCAAACGTGTAGCCCTCGGCGCTCCGCACGGCGTCCAAGATGCGCGCCGAGACGCGCTTGGCGCCCTCGGCGTCGGCGGTTCGAAGAAGCGGGACGGTCGAGACAAAGTCGATGGCGCTGATTCCCGTTCCCGTGACGCGAGCCAGGCCCGGGAAGCGGCGGATGGTTTCGGCGAGGTTCCTCAGATCCGTGTAGATTTCCGTCCTCTGCGCGGAAGCTCGAGCCGGAAGCCGACCGCCTCTGCGCCGGCGTGTAAATTTGCGAGTCAGCGTAAACGGGGATGCGTAGATGTGCGCGGATCTATATATATAGATTTAAATGCAGGCGAGAAACCCGGAAATCGTAAAGTGCGCGGCGTGCGCTCAGCGACTTGACGATCTCGACCGAAACGAAAGCGAATCGAAACCAAAATTCAAAACGTGCACGTGCGCGAGCGATCACCCTCACGATCACGTACCGAGGATGGAATTGTACTTGCTTTCGACGTGCGTCTTCCTCCAGTACCCCCAAAGCTTTCGGTTGTTTCCGTGCTGGTCCCTGTACTTTTCGTAGGCGCCGAGCACGGCGGCGGCGACGAGCATGATGGCCCGGATCCGATCGCGCCCCAGCTGCTGGACGCGCTCCAGCAGCTCCGCCCGCGCCTCGGCGTTTCCGTCGAGGCGCCTTCCGACGAGGGCAATGTCCACGCCGGCCGACAGGCCCATCTCGTACGCGGGCAGGCTCTCGGGGTCCACCTTGGAGTCCTCCCCCGCGGCGGCCCCCTCGAGGCCCCCCTCGAGCTCGTCCTCGTCTCCCTGCGGGCCTTCGGCGGCCGTCGCGAGGGCCGCTTCCCACGCGGCCGCGAGCTCGGCCTCGCGGGGATCGACGTCGTGATCGGGGCTGCCGGCGCGCGAGTCGGAGCCCGAGCCCGGATTGGAATTCGAAGCGGACGGGGAATCGGACGCGTCGGCGTCCGAACGGGCCCCTTTGTCGGCCCCCCGAGCCCCCCGCTTTCCGCCGCCGCTCGAGCTCGCGACCGGCCCCGCCAGCTGCAGCGCCGCCGCCGCCGGGGCCGCCGCCGCGCCTTTGGGATCCGTCGACGCCTCGGCCCCTTGGTCGGCTGCACCTGCCGCTGAAGCCGCAGGCGGCCCGGCCTCCTCCTCGGAGCCCGAGGCCTCCGGATTCTCTGCGGGGTGGGTGTACGCGCAGTAGAGGATTTTGACGAGCTTGTCGCTCTCGTAGGGTTTGCGCTCCGTCCTCCCCGCCCCCCACTTGCTGCGCGCGCGTTTCGCGGGGGTACCGGCACCCGCGGCCCCGGCCCCACGGCCCCCGGCCCCGTGGCCGATCGCGATCGCGATCGCGAGCTCGAGCTAGCAGCGCTGGGGCCGGAATTGGAGCTGGAGGCCACGGCCGCCGCCGCGTCCGAATCCGGCTTCTTTCGTTTTCGCAGCCTCTCCGTCGCTGCAGCTGCGGCGGCGGCGCGACCATCGTCCGGATCCGCCGCCGGATCTTTCCCTGCAGCGCTCGCAGCGCTCCCGCTCGAGTCTGCGGGGAGGGCGGGCGCTGCGGCTGCGGCCGGGTCCGCGGTGGAATTCGGATTGGCGGGAGATCGCGTCACCGGCGCCTTGCCCTTCCAGGCGCTCGAGCCGGGGCCGGCGCGATCGGGATCGGAGCTTGCGGCGGCCTTGAGCTTGCAATCGCCTGCATGCGCAGAGCTCGCGCTGGCCACGGAGGTGGAGGCCGTCGCGTCTGCCTCTTTCGGAGGAACCTCTGGATCCGCGCCCTTGGGCTCGCCGGACGCCTCCGAGGCCGGCGCGTGCGTGGGCGGATCGCGATCGGCGCCGGCGGATCCGGAACTCAGAGTCTGCTGCGCGTGCGCATGCTGCAGCTCGAGCTCGAGCTGCGCGACGCGCTCGCAGACGGAGACGAGCGCCTGCCTGGCGACGATTTCGGACGAGATCCAGCTCTGCGCGCTGCCGGCCCCTTCCTCGATAAAGGACATGTACGCCAGGTAGGCGTCGATGCGGGAGGACGTCAGCAGATCCTCCGGGGCCCTGTGCCCCTCCTTGCACGCGGGGCACGTGAACGAGCGGCGGGCATGCGCGGGCGCGTCCTCCGTCGTCGTCGTCGTCGGCTTTGGATTCAAATTGGACGTCGACCCCGCATCCGCGTTTGCGGCGGGTGGCCATGGGTCGCGATGGCGATCGGGTACGGCGCCGGAGACGAGGGTGAGGGCGCACGTGAGGCACACGAACGAGGAGGACGCGCCCCCGCGCAGGTCCTCCAGCGTCGGGCTGGGGTGCGTCTCGAGCGCCTCGCCGAGGGACGAGGCCCCCGAGCGGGCCAGGACGCGGGCCGCGGCGCAGGGGAGGAGGTACGCCGGCGGCGTCACGCTCTCCAGGCCGCACCGCGCGCACGAGGGGCGAAACGCACGGCTCGGATCCCGTCCAATGCTTATAAACGTCGGAAGCTGCACCTTGGCCGGTCGGCCGTCAAACGACGGCCGCGCGAGCGCGAGAGCGTGGGCGGACGGTGGGCTCGAGGGCCCAGCGCCAGCGGCCGCGACGCCGGCGCCCCGCTTCGAGTTCGGGCTCGCGGTGGATCCGGATCCGGAGGCGCCGGCGGGGCCCTTTCCAGTCGACATGTGTATGTGTTTTGTATCTTGCTGTTTTACAATTCGCGTCGACGTCTGAATTTGAAGCGGGCGATCACGGTCGGCGTGTGCGGGTGCGTCGCTTCGAATTCAAGCGCGAGGCTCGCAGTGGGATCATGGATCGTTTCACTGCGTCGACGTTCAACGGTTGCGGGTGCAACGTTGACCGCTGCTGCTGACTTGGGCTCCTTGCAATTGTATGCGTGTGCGGGCGTAGCTATATAAACCGGGGTGCACGTGCACTGCGGGGAGCTCGACCCGCGATCGGCGAGCTGGAGCACGCGTTGATTTTGTGCCACCTCGCACGTCTAGAACGGCCTGCACATGCGTCCGGCACGCCTGCTTTTAGCCGCGCTCGGGCTCCCAGATGCATGGACGGTTTCGTATGTCTGCACCTGGCCACATTCAAATATTATTAATTTGAACGCTCACATTATTACCTGGCTACATAATTCGATGTTTGCTCATGCTCAGAGTTGAATTCGCTCGAATTCATGCTCACCTCGAATTCACATCCGACGCATTTAGATAGCTGTAGCTACAGCTACAGCTGCTGCGATGTATTATTGTTATCGATTAGACATCTGCAAGCTCAACCCGCACATATGCATATGTATGTTTCGCAATTGCAAGTCGATGTTCTCAATTACGCAAACAATTGCCAGCGCAGAGACGTCGACAGAAACCGACCTCTAAGTTTGCCTCCCCGGCCTACAATTATCACTCATGGCCCAACAGAGTCGATTGTTATCGCTCATGGCCCAACAGAGTCGATTGCGAGTGTGAGTGCACAGGAGATCTAGAGCTCTACGCCTCCACGTCGGCGAGGGCGGCTGCGTGCACAGCGCCTCCACTAGTACTGGCATTCAAGAGTCCAATCGCAACGAAATCGAGTCCGATTTCCGATATCGATTACACGCGGGGCCTCGGATACACGGGCCTACATCTACAGCTCTACGCGTCCACGTCGTCGAGGACCGCGATGCGGACGGCGGGGTGCGCGCAGAGGATCTGGTACGCCTCGACAAAGGCGCCGCGGAGCTCGTCGCCCTCGAGAGGGATGCGGCTCTCGAGGAGGTGTCGTGGACGGCGATGGGGTGCCGAACCGGATGCGGAGGAAGCGGTGCTCGTAGGCGGCGGCGGCGGCGGCGGCGCGCTGGAACGCGAGCCCTCTGTTCGAGACGACGACGAGCGTCTTCGTCACGCCGTCCCAGATGCGGCCCAGGCGCGCGGTGGAGAACAGCGGCTCCTCGCGCACGACGAGCGCGCGCGCCGTCTCGCAGCGCGTCGTGGTCCATTGCGCAAACTTGCGGTTCTTCATCTCTTTCTCGCCGACATCCACGACGGCGTCGGCCCCGCCGGGCAGCAGCAGCTTGGCGACGGTGGTCAGGCAGTTGACGGCGAGCGTCTTTCCCGTGACGGTGAGCCCCTCGATGGAGAGCGCCGTCTTTCGGAAGCCGTCGTTGCCTCCGCCGACGAGGGCGCGGCCGTAGAGGGCGAAGACGGCGAGGATCCGCCTGTCGGCAAAGCCCTGGTCGCGTAGCACGCGGACGAGAACGGTGTCGGCGCGCCCGACGTACACCGCGTCGCCAGGGTTTGCGAGGTCGATGTTCCAACGCGGCGTCGCGATCGCCATGATCGTGATGGCTCGGCGCGTCGCGCTAACTTGGAAACGTTGACGCGACGGGTGCGAGCGTGCTAGGGTGCACGGCCGCGGTTTGCAGTGCGGAGCTCGCTCGGGGCCGCCTTTTATACTGCGGGCCGCGGCGGGCCCCGCGAGAATTCGAATTTCCAAAGAGTTGACGGGACGGGTACGCCCCTCGCGGTCGCTCATGATCGGACGGCCCTGCGTCGACGATCATACGAGCGCCCGCGTTCGAACTCCTATATACAGCTACACGCGGACGCGCGTGCGAATTCAGAGACCATCGGACGAGCTCCCGATCGGGGCGTCGGCCCGACGCCATGGCCCAACAGAGTCGATTGCAATTGCGAGTGTGAGTGCACAGGAGATCTAGAGCTCTACGCCTCCACGTCGGCGAGGGCGGCTGCGTGCACAGCGCCTCCACTAGTACTGGCATTCAAGAGTCCAATTAATCGCAACGAAATCGAGTCCGATTTCCGATATCGATTACACGCGGGCCTCGGATACACGGGCCTACATCTACAGCTCTACGCGTCCACGTCGGCGAGGACCGCGATGCGGACGGCGGGGTGCGCGCAGAGGATCTGGTACGCCCCGACAAGTGTTTTTAAAGGGGCCGAGGAGCTCGTCGCCCTCGAGAGCTCGAGGGGTGCGGCGCTGGAGGGCGGTGTCGTGGCGGGCGACGGCATCTGCATAAATACATATGGCTAGCTGTAGAAGCGCGCCTGCCCTCCTCCCGAGCCTCGCGATTCGCGATCACACGCATGCGCGAGCTCAGCCTCGCGCGCGATCGCCATCGATATCGCCAGCCGCCTCGCTCACGCGCACTACGGTACGGCGGCGCCCGCGGCGCCGGCCGCGGCTGGGCATGGCCGAGTGTCCTGCGCCGCTAACCGCTCCTTGAAATCGCGCGCGGCCGCGCGCACCGCCGTCGGCGAGACTCCCGCCGCGTGCGAGATCCTGCGAAAGCTCCAGCGTCGGGTCAAAGCCGACGTCGATTGCGCTCGCGGCGTCGACGGCTTGCTCGCAAGGGCCAGGGCGGCGACGGCGAGACTTTCGGGCGACCTCGAAAATGGGCGGGGGGCACGGCTCGCTGCGGTTCGGAAGAGCTCCTGCGCGCGGGCAATGGTCGCTCGGTCGAATTCAATGCGTCGTCCTATGGAACGGATGATCTCTTCCGTCATGCCGTACCCTGCCACCATTTGCTGACCGAATTGTGCGCTCAGGGAGCGGATCATGCGCTGCAGCTCGCCCCGAGTGAAAGAGGCCGTGCCGCCGCACGCGCACAGGTCGCCCTGCTCCAGAAACTCCCGGAGGAGGCGGGGGATCCCGCGAATCTGGACGGCGGCGTACAGCGCGGCGATGGCGAGGACGTCGTAGCGCCGCCCGTTGACGATTCCCGTGCGCTCGTCGGACTCGCACAGAATTTCAAAGGCCTGGAGCGCGACGCTCTCGGGAAGCGACATGCGCTCCGCAATATCGTGCACGGTCGCGAGCAGGTTCTGGCGGTCCGCGCACGCGGAGCGCGCTCGCACCGCGCCCCGCCCTCGAGCTCGCCTCTGGCCGGCGCCGCGGCCGAGGCGTCCGTCGCCCGCGAGCGCGCCGCATTGGCGTTGCAAAGCACACGTGCACGTGCTTGCCCATGTGCATTCCACGCACATTCCCCCATGCCGCGTGTACGTGCGCAGCGCCGGGCCCTCGAACGCGACGCCCACGCACGCGCCGCAAACGGTGCACACCGGCCCTCGGGCGTGGACGCGACGAAAGGGTGCGGGCAGGTCTTGGATTCCATTTCCGGTCTGTGAAATGCGGTACGAGAGAGATCGCGTCGTCTTTTATCCCTCGCTGCAATCGGGCCGACCGCGTCAGAAATCAAAGTTCCAAGTTCGCGCGTGGTCATGTATGCGCATCATACGATCAGCGCTGGCGACCCGGCATACGTGGTCATATGCATGGGCCGCGTGCACGTGCACGACGCCAACGACTCGAAGAATCGCTGCCGCATGCACGGTCGTGTGACGAGAACAAAGCAGGTGAATTCCGTTTGTTTCCACGTCTAAATGAAAATTTCGACACACGTGTACATGTACAAGGCTACGCGTGCATATGCGAGCAGCGAGGGGTACGGTCTGCGCGAGACACGGCACGGAGCCGAGCAGCCTCGTAGAGGGCGGCACGGAGGGCGAGGCCCCCGTACGCGCGGCCGGCGGTGCGCCCATGGCCATCCGGCTCCGCGTCAGAGTTGATGTGGGACCCCGACTCGTTCAGGATGCCGAGGGCCCGGCGCGCGGCGCTCCTCGGCCGCGGGAGCGACATGCGCTCCGCCGTCTCGCGCAAGGCGGTCAGCAGCTCTAGATCTCGGCCGTCTCGGTGGGCCTTGCAATTGGGCGACGTCGTCGAGCCGCCGCCGCGGCCGTCGGTTCCGGGCCCGTGCGCGTCGCGTTCGTTGAACGAATCGACGACCCTAGAGCCTGCGTATCCTCGCCCCTCAAACTCGAATTCGAACGCGACGCCCACGCACGCGCCGCAGACGGTGCACACCGGCCCTCGGGCGTGGACGCGACGAAAGGGTGCGGGCAGGTCTTGGCTTGCATTTCCGGACTGTGGAATGATGGATGGCAGTGCTCGACACGCTTATATCCGGTGCCAGAGGGCCAGTTGCAACGCCGACAAAGGCGTGGGCACGTGTTGATTGAAACAATGAATTCAAACGTATACTCAATATGTATACATGCGATGTCATTATAATATAAGAACGCGCAGGGCTGGAATGTAGATGTCGTCCTCGAGCGTGCTCATGTATACGCATTATACGATCAGCGCTGGCGACCCGGCATATGTGCACGTGGTCATATGCATGGGCCGCGTGCACGTGCACGTGCACGACGCCAACGACTCGAAGAATCGCTGCCGCATGCACGGTCGTGTGACGAGAACAAAGCAGGTGAATTCCGTTCAAACGGTTTGTTTCCACGTCTAAATGAAAATTTCGACACACGTGTACAAGGCTACGCGTGCATATGCGAGCAGCGAGGGGTACGGTCTGCGCGAGACACGGCACGGAGCCGAGCGGCCTCGTAGAGGGCGGCACGGAGGCGAGGCCCCGTACGCGCGGCCGGCGGTGCGCCCATGCCATGGCCATCCGGCTCCGCGTCAGAGTTGACGTGGGACCCCGACTCGTTCAGGATGCCGAGGGCCCGGCGCGCGGCGCTCCTCGGCCGTGGAGCGACATGCGCTCCGCCGTCTCGCGCAAGGCGGTCAGCAGCTCTAGATCTCGGCCGTCTCGGTGGGCCTTGCAATTGGGCGACGTCGTCGAGCCGCCGCCGCGGCCGTCGGTTCCGGGCCCGTGCGCGTCGCGTTCGTTGAACGAATCGACGACCCTAGAGCCTGCGTATCCTCGCCCCTCAAACTCGAATTCGAACGCGACGCCCACGCACGCGCCGCAGACGGTGCACACCGGCCCCTCGGGCGTGGACGCGACGAAAGGGTGCGGGCAGGTCTTGGCTTGCATTTCCGGACTGTGGAATGATGGATGGCAGTGCTCGACACGCTTATATCCCGGTGCCAGAGGGCCAGTTGCAACGCCGACAAAGGCGTGGGCACGTGTTGATTGAAACAATGAATTCAACGTATACTCAATATGTATACATGCGATGTCATCATAATATAAGAACGCGCAGGGCTGGAATGTAGATGTCGTCCTCGAGCTCGGCCCGGGCGAGAGCAGACTCTGGGAGGCGACGTCGGTGCACGTGGCTATAAGCACCCAGGGCCCGCCTATGGCCAGATCTAGACGTCGAGGCCACGGGTGCTGTGGTGCGGATCGGATGATGACCAAGTCCGGCACGCATCGCAAGAATATTAATCCCGCTGGCACGTGCACGACCATATGCATGGCCAGCAGACCTTCCAGCCCCCTGGGCCCCCGCCCTCGACGCACGCACTTTTCCCGTGCATGCTGCAGGCGCTGTCGCGACGCTCGCACAAAATAGGGACATCGACTCTGGCGGTACGCGCATCGACGATCGCGAGCTCGAGCTCGAATCTGGATCTCCGCTGTCAGGCAAGGACAATCTTCTCGAGCCCGTCCGTGCCGATGCACATGTGCATGTGCATGTGCCGACGTCGGCGCTTGCAAGCACGTGCGCGAGCACGGGCGGCGCGGAAGAGGGCGACCTCAAGCCCGAGGCTGCGGCGGCAGCTGCAGTTACCGCTGCGACCGCGTCCACGGATCGGGAGGCCGATCGCGAGCCGGAGTCGGACCGCGCAGATGTCGACGCCGATCGCGACAAGCTCAGGCGCGAGCGCGAGGAGGCCGGGAGCACCGGTCCGGATTCGGCGCGCAACGTCGACGTCTGCACCGATCAAGAGGGTACACGCGGTGCGCCAGTGGCCAGTCATGATCATGATCAGCAAACGCATGCGCGCGCGCAATCTCCGGCGCGCGCAGTCATCGGGCCGGATCTGCAAGCTCCGAATTCTAATTCGGACTCCGGCGCCCACAGCGCTAGCGCGGGTGTCCCGGCAGGCCCCGCCCGCGGCGACGTGGACGGCATGCGCACCGACAAGAGCTCCCCCGCCGCCCAATCCCTCTCGGGCGCGGCGGAGCTCTCCGCGAAATTTGGCTGCAAGCAGCCCGTCGTGTTTCTCCTCGGCGGCGCCAAGCCCAGCTCTGCCTACGTGGGTTGCTGCTGCAATCTCAAGCGCAAATTTGCGGAGCTGCGCGGGTCGGGGCTCCTGGACATGACGCGCGACCGAGGCCCCTGGAAGATTCGGGCCGTCGCGCACGGATTCCCGAACGAAAACGTCGCCAAAGCTTTTCAGATGCTCCTCGAGTCCAAGTGCCGCAGCAGCGGGGTGAGCAAGAAGCTGCGGGTGATGCGCGAACTCACAGAGGATTTTTCGGCGATCTCCGGCGAGCCGCGCGCTGGTGACGCGGGGCGATCCGCGTCGAGGTGGACGCCGACGGCGACGCGCATGCTCTACGAGTCGGAGAGTAGGCGAATGGAGCTCGCGCATCCCGTATCCCGTAGTACATACATGTAGACGGCGCCGGCATACGCACGAGCTCGAGCGTACGCGTGTCGCACAGAGGTTCATATGCAGTGCAGCCGCACTTTCACGCGGGCCATCCGAGTCGCTATATTTATCTTATATGGTTTGATAGGCTTTTTTTTGGAAAGCCTGTTGCATTCGTACACACTTGACAACAGTCCCCGCTCCTCGCCTACCGGATACTGGGATGCTGACTGCAGGAGGAGATAGATGACAAGAGTGCTACAGCTAGTATTCGTGTCGAGCTGGTGCTTGAGCTTGGCCAGAGGGAGAGAGGAGAGAGAGAGAGAGGGCAGCTTTGAGCAAAGCCTGGACGTAAATGGGAAACGCAGTACCCCCAGGGGGGCGAGCTGGCGTGGCCGGAGGGAGAGAGGGAGGAGGAGCCCCTTGAGCGAAGCCTGGACGTAAATGGGAAACGCAGTACCCCCAGGGGGGCGAGCTGAGCTTGGCCGGAGGGCGAGAGGAGAGAGAGGGAGAGAGAGGGCAGCTTTGAGCAAAGCCTGGACGTAAATGGGAAACGCAGTACCCCAGGGGGCGAGCTGAGCTTGGCCGGAGGGAGAGAGGAGAGAGAGAGAGAGAGAGGGCAGCTTTGAGCAAAGCCTGGACGTAAATGGGAAACGCAGTACCCCCCAGGGGGGCGAGCCTCGGAGCTGAGCTTGGCCGGAGGGAGAGAGGGAGGAGGAGCCCCTTGAGCGAAGCCTGGATGTAAATGGGAAACGCAGTACCCCCAGGGGGCAGGCTGAGCGTGGGCGGAGGGAGTGACGGGGGAGGGGGGGGGGGGGGGGGGGGGGGGGGGGGGGGGGGGGGGGGGGGGGGGGGGGGGGCGGGGGCAGAGAAATGCAGGACCCCAGGCGATCTCCCCCCTCCCTCTCCTCCTCCCATCAGCCAAACGGAGCACATGATCGGCGATAGTCATTATGAGCAATATTAATATTACCTGCAGAACTGAATGCGTATGGTCCCAACCTAGAATGCCTCATGATCATCTTATCTAGAACTTTCAGCTTCTGAGCCTCACGATGCGCATCTAGATTTAAATTAGCCCCTCTTTCTCCTATGATCCGTCTCTCGCTTTTCCTGCTTGGAATGTCTTTCTTGAAGTTTCAAGCTCATGATCGATTTCGATATATATTGCCGCTGTCCAAAGTCGAATCTTTTGTTGTTAAAACAAACTTCTGGCAACTCTCCTCTGCCGAGAGGAGGGCCCCGGGGTACAACGTTTCCCATTATCGTCCTGGGCTCCCTATGGCGGGCGGGGGGCGCTCCGGATCCGCAGAGAGGAGGGCCCGGGGTACAGCGTTTCCATTATCGTCCAGGGCTCCCCTATGGCGGGCGGGGGCGCTCCGGATCCGCAGAGAGGAGGGCCCCGGGGTACAGCGTTTCCATTATCGTCCAGGGCTCCCCTATATATGGCGGGGGCGCCTCCGCAGAGAGGAGGGCCCCGGCTTTCACGCGGGCCATCCGAGTCGCTTTATATATATTATATGGTTTGATAGGCGTGCCCGTCGCCAGTCGTGTATATATCGATATCATAGTATGCAACCTAGGCCTCGAGCTCTTTATATCATACCGTCGTCCTCTGCGCCCGATTTAGAACACGGGCCGGGGCGCGGGGGCCGGGGGCGAACCTCGAGCGCATGGTATCGCTCGAGGTGGCGGGATCCGGCCAGCTCGCCCCGTACCCCCCTCTGAACGCGCCCGCGCCCGATTTAGAACACGGGCCGGGGCGCGGGGGCCGGGGCGTGCCTTCTGGTATCGCTCGAGGTGGCGGGATCCGGCCAGCTCGCCCATACCCCCTCTGAACGCGCCCGCGCCCGATTTAGAACACGGGCCGGGCGCGGGGGCCGGGGGCGTGCCTTCTGGTATCGCTCGAGGTGGCGGGATCCGGCCAGCTCGCCCCGTACCCCCTCTGAACGCGCCCGCGCCCGATTTAGAACACGGGCCGGGGCGCGGGGCCGGGGCGTGCCTTCTGGTATCGCTCGAGGTGGCGGGATCCGGCCAGCTCGCCCGTACCCCCTCTGAACGCGCCCGCGCCCGATTAGAACACGGCCGGGGCGCGGGGGCCGGGGCGTGCCTTCTGGTATCGCTCGAGGTGGCGGGATCCGGCCAGCTCGCCCCGTACCCCCCTCTGAACGCGCCCGCGCCCGATTTAGAACACGGGGCGGGGGCGCGCGGGGACGGGGCGCACCGCCCGGGTTCGCTCGAGGTGGCGGGATCCGGTCAGCTCGCCCCGTACCCCCCTCTGAACGCGCCCGCGCCCGATCTAGAACACGGGGCGGGGGCGCGCGGGGACGGGGCGCACCGCCCGGGTTCGCTCGAGGTGGCGGGATCCGGCCAGCTCACCGTCGACGCCACCTACAACGCACCGAGGTCAAGCGTGGGCGCAAGGCGAGGGAACGCTAGACGGCGGGCCAAGGCGGGCCTCGCCCGTGGAGAGCCACCTGCAGCGAGACGCTCCCACCACGTTCCGCCGCCCGCCCTCTGCTCGCTGCCACCCCGCCAAGCCGAGTAAGATCCCAGGAGAGAAGGAGCGAGGCCGGGGGCCGGCGCACCTCGCAGAGCTCGGAGCGCCGCGCGCGGCGCTGCGGAGATCTAGATCTAGAGGCAATTGCAAGGGCGGCCGACCGGCGCGGGCGGTCGTTCCACGCGCTCCGCCACGCACGAGGCGCCAGAGGCGCGAGATGACCCGATCCGACCTCCATCGGCGCCTCGGCGCTCCGGGGCTCGGGAGCAGAGCGCTGCGTGGGCGCGAGGAAGCGCGTCCGGTCGCGGCGCGGCTGCGGGGCGCTAGGAGAGCTACGGTGCGCTCGGGGAGGTCGCCGATGCGGCGGCTGCCCCTTGATGTCGTCCGCCTTGCCTGTCTCGCCCGCAGGCCCAGAATCGCGCAATCGAGCGCCGCCGCGCGGCGAGACCAGGCGGCGTGGCGCTCCGGGAGCTCGCTCGAGCCGCCGGCGAGCTCGTGCGGCTGCTGCGCCCAGATCCAGTCGTCCGGTATACGTAGGTCGGCCCCGGCGCAGGCCGGGGTCGGAGCCGACTGCGGGTACGCGTGCGCGGCCCGACCTCTCTCGCCGGCTTCCTGCCTCTGGACTCTTGCGGCGGTCCCGGGACGCAGAGGCAGGCTCGAGCTCGCCCACGCCGGTCCGATTGCGCCGAGACCGCGCGGCTCGCGTGCGGTTCGCCTCGCCCGACAGCACCGCTAGCTACAGAGCTATCGCCGGCACCGCCAGCCGGTAGGGTGTGACCAACGCGCAGCGCGCATCCTCTCCGGGCGTTTTCTGCGGTTTCCGCCCGCCCGGGCCGCTCGGTCGCCCCGGCCGCCGCTCCGATCCGGTCGCAGCAACGGCGCCTTTCACCCAGGTCGGGCTCGCGCCCAGGCAGCCCGTCGCGCGCCCTCGAACGGGGAGCAGGTCGCACATAGGTTGCAATCGAGGCTGCCGGTGCGGCCCCCCAATTCGGGGCTTCGCGGCGTATACGTACGATCTGATCGGCGGACCCGCCGCAGGCGCCGACCTCGCCGGCGCAGGAGATCCCGCGGCCCGCGGGGCGCGAGCGGATGCCACGCTTGATTTCGCCGCGAGGCGCGGGGCTTCTGCGCTCGGTACGACCCCGCCGCGCCCAAAGCCCGCCGCCGACTCGCCGACCGCGCGCGCGCGCCCCGCGTATCAGCCCGCGCCGCGCGGCGGCGGCCGGCGAGCCGGCCGAGCGAGCCGAGGCGCGGCGCCGGGCGACCTCGCCGATCGGCCCGTCCGGCCCGTCCAGGGAGCGACCGCCCGGGCTCCGGCGAGGTCGCCCCGCGCCTCTTCGAGTGTCCTCGCTCCGCCGGTCCGATACCGTTTCCCCCCCCGTCTCTTTCGAGCTCGCCGCGCGGCGCTTTCGACGAGGCTCTGCAGCTGCGCCGGACGGGAAGAGAGGGGGTACGCTTCACGCTGGCCGGAACCCGCCAGGCGCGCGGTAGGGGCCCGCCCCGCGCCCTCTTCCCCCCCTCGCCCCGTCCCCGTCCCGACGCCGGCCGGCAGAAACGACGGGGAGCGGGGGGTACGCCTCTCGCTGGCCGGAACCCGCCAGGCGCGCGGTAGGGGCCGCCCCGCGCCCTCTTCCCCCCCTCGCCCGTCCCCCGTCCGACGCCGGCCGGCAGAAACGACGGGGAGCGGGGGTACGCCTCTCGCCGGCCGGAACCGCCAGGCGCGCGGTAGGGGCCCGAGCTCGAGGTCCGACACCTCTCCCTCCCTTTCCCCTTTCCTCCTCCCTCTCCGCCCCCCTAGGCTCCCGCCCCTCCCTCTCTCTCCCCGCCCCCTTTCCCTCTGACCTTCCTTCCCCCTCTCCTCGCCCTCCCCACCCCTCCCTGCCCACCCTGCCCGCCGGCGCCCCTCCTCGCGCCCCCATACCTCTCCGCGTCTCACGCCCGTTTCGATAGGAACCGAGGCCTCGACACGACATCGCACAGCAGAGCTAGACATAGGTGCGCTCGCAGGGTCCTCTCCCACGTTTGCTGTAAATAGGTCCGACGGTATGATATAAAGAGCTCGAGGCCTAGTTTGAATACTATGATATATACATGGCTGGCGACGGGCACGCCTATCAAACCATATAATATATATAAAGCGATTCGGAAGGCCCGCGTGAAAGCCCGGGGCCCTCCTCTCTGCGGAGGCGCCCCCGCCATAGGGGAGGCCTGGACGATAATGGGAAACGCTGTACCCCGGGGCCCTCCTCTCTGCGGATCCGGAGCGCCCCCCGCCCGCCATAGGGGAGCCCTGGACGATAATGGGAAACGCTGTACCCCGGGGCCCTCCTCTCTGCGGATCCGGAGCGCTCCCGGCCCGCCATAGGGGAGCCCTGGACGATAATGGGAAACGCTGTACCCCGGGGCCCTCCTCTCTGCGGATCCGGAGCGCCCCCCGCCCGCCATAGGGGAGCCCTGGACGATAATGGGAAACGCTGTACCCCGGGGCCCTCCTCTCTGCGGATCCGGAGCGCCCCCCGCCCGCCATAGGGGAGCCCTGGACGATAATGGGAAACGCTGTACCCCGGGGCCCTCCTCTCTGCAGAGGAGAGTTGCCAGAAGTTGTTTTTTACAACAAAAAGATTCGACTTTGGACAGCGGCAATATATATCGATCGAATCATGAGCTTGAAACTTCAAGAAAGACATTCCAAGCAGGAAAAGCGAGAGACGGATCATAGAGAAAGAGGGGCTAATTTAAATCTAGATGCG
>QPMI01000544.1:0-175916 GCA_004431415.1 Cyanophora paradoxa
CCAAGGAGAAGAACGAGGAGGGGGCAGACCCCAAGATCGAGCTCCGCTGGACGCGCGAGGCCATCGAGTGCCTGCGCGAGGCCAGCGAGATGGTCCGCCGCGTTGCGCCCCGCCCCGCCCCCTCTGACCCCAAGGGCGCGCTTCCCACGCTCGCTTGCCCCTCTCTGCAGCAACTCATCAAGCACTTTGAGGAGCGAACCTCTTGGCGATCCACCGCAGGCGCATCACCATCCAGCCCAAGGTGCGGCCCCCGCCACGCAAGCCCCCTGCGCCCGACCCCCTGCCCCGCGCGCTCCTTCTTCCAGGACATTCAGCTCGCCCGCCGCATCCGCGGCGGAGCCGCGACGACGGAGCCCACGGCCTCCTGATCGCGACGCGGCGTCCAACAGCGGTCCGCCAGAGGCCCGTCTCGGTCCGTCGCCCCTGCCTCCTCTCCTTCCCCCCTTTCCCGTACCCCCCCACCCCCCCCCACGCCGAGCCTCACCGGCGCGCGCGGCCGTGGCCAGCTCCGGGCTTGGCCGAGAGCCGGCGAGCCTGGCGTCGCCCTCCCTCCCCTTCTCTCCCCTCCCCTCCCCCCCCCCCCCCCCTTTCCCCTCCTGTTCTCTCCCGACTCGCCTCTCTCCTCGTGCGAGAGCACCGCTGCTTCTGTACAGCAATGACCACACCGCACGCATACCCCCGGGCCTGTCTAAGAGGCGCGCGTCTAAGAGGGCGGCTTTGAGCGAAGCCTGACGTAAATGGAAACGCAGTCCCCCAGGGGCGAGCTGAGCGTGGCCGGAGGGAGAGAGGGGAGGGCGGCCTTGAACAAAGCCTGGACTAAATGGGAAACGCAGTACCCCCAGGGGCGAGCTGAGCTTGGCCGAGAGAGAGGGAGGCGGCCTTGAGCAAGCCTGGACGTAAATGGAAACGCAGTACCCCCAGGGGGCAAGCTGAGCTTGGCCGGAGGGAGAGAGGAGAGAGAGGGGCAGCTTTGAGCGAAGCCTGGACGTAAATGGGAAACGCAGTACCCCCAGGGGGCGAGCTGAGCTTGGCCGGAGGAGAGAGGAGAGAGGGGAGGGGCGGCCTTGAACAAAGCCTGGACGTAAATGGAAACGCAGTACCCCAGGGAGCAAGCTGAGCTTGGCCGGAGGAAGAGGGGGGAGGGCGGCCTTGAGCAAAGCCTGGACGTAAATGGGAAACGCTGTACCCCCAGGGGCGAGCTGAGCGTGGCCGGGGGGGGGGGGGGGGGGGCGGGGGGCGCCTTGAGCAAAGCCTGGACGTAAATGGGAAACGCAGTACCCCCAGGGGGCGAGCTGAGCGTGGCCGGGAGAGACGGGAGAGGGGAGAGCAGAGAAATGCAGGGCCCCAGGCGAGCTCCCCCCTCCCTCTCTCCCCATCAGCCAAACGGAGCACAGATCGGCGATAGTCATCATGATCAATATTACCTGCACAAGCGAACGGTCCCGATACTCATCTTATCTAGAACTTCCAGCTTCTGAGCCTCACGATCAGCACCTAGATTTCAATTAGCCCTAGGCCTTCTTTCTCCTATGGTCCGTCTCTCGCTTTCAATTTCATTCAAGCTCATGATCGATTTCGATATATATTGCCGCTGTCCAAAGTCGAATCTTTTTTGTGAAATCAAACTTCTGGCAACTCTCCTCCGCAGAGAGGAGGTCCCGGGTACGAAGTTTCCCATTATCGTCCAGGCCTCCCCTATGGCGGGGGGAACGCTCCGGATCTGCAGAGAGGAGGGCCCGGGGTACAGCGTTTCCCATTATCGTCCAGGCCTCCCCTATGGCGGGGGCTGCCCCGCAGAGAGGAGATCTGGGGGTACATCGTTTCCCATTATCGTCCAGGGCTCCCCTATGGCGGGGGCGCTCCGCAGAGAGGGGGGGGCGTGGGATACAGCGTTTCCCATTATCGTCCAGGGCTCCCCTATGGCCGGGGCGCCCTGCAGATATAGAGAGCTCGAGGCCTCGGGTTCGATCCGCGACCGGGCTCGATCTCTTCTGGATCCGCGGGGCCCGGGGATTCCGGTCGCTTGCGCTTCTTCGGGGGCCGGGCCCGCGCGGCGCCCGCCGATCGCGAGCTCGAGCTCGCGCCGCGGCGCCCCCAGCGGGCGTCCAGCGCGCGCAGGACCGCGCCCGGGTCGGACGCGTACTGGGTGGAGAGCTGGCGTGCCGCCGCTGGACGATGCGGCTGCCGAGCGGGCCCTGGTACGCGTCGAGGAACATGAGCAGGTCGAGGAGCTCAAAGTACGCCCCGAGTCGGGCGGCTCGCGCTCGGGGGCCACGTTCCAACGCGGCGGCGTTGGCGAGGCGCACGGTGGCCGCCGAGGCGGGGGGTCGACGGGGACCGTCCCGGATCCGACCCGGCCGCCGCGACGGCGTCGCTGCACTCGAGCACCGACCCGAGCAGCCGCGAGTACCCCACGAGGCGGCGCAGAGGGCACGCTCTCGCGTCGGGGTGCAGCGCGCCACGAGGCGGACAAGATCGAGATCCAGGGCGGCCGGCGCGCGCGCAGCGCCGGGCGGCAGATGTAGAGTCTGCGGGGTAGCGCCCGGGCGAGAGCGCGAGGTGGGGTGCGCATGCGGTTGCGTGGAGGTGCTCATGATGCCGTGCACGTGTGTGTGTTGTATGTAGCCGGCGGCGGGGAGGGCGGGGCGGAAGCTTAAGAGGTCTCGCTCCCCGCCCGCCCTGGTACGTATACAAATGAAATGAGTATTCGATCCATTAGCGCGTGCGGCGAGATGAGACTCGACTCGCGATCGTGGCATGTGCATGCTGCATGCCGCCGCCGGCCGCCGAAAATCAGACTAGAACCGAATCTCGAACACGGTCGCATACTACGATATGTAGTTATTGGCCCGCGCGTCACCCGCCTCCCGACCCGGACGCGGATCCGCCTCGGAGCCTCGTCGCCGCGTTCTCCGCCCCCTCCTCCCCCTGTCGTCGTCTTCGTCTCGCCCCGAGGCGAGCGCCAGCACGGTTTCGTCAACGTGTAGCCCTCGGCGCTCCGCACGGCGTCCAAGATCGCGCCGAGACGCGCTTGGCGCCCTCGGCGTCGGCGGTTCGAAGAAGCGGACGGTCGAGACAAAGTCGATGGCGCTGATTCCCGTTCCCGTGACGCGAGCCAGGCCGGAAGCGGCGATGGTTCGGCGAGGTTCCTCAGATCCGTGTAGATTTCCGTCCTCTGCGCGGAAGCTCGAGCCGGAAGCCGACCGCCTCTGCGCCGCGTGTAAATTGCGAGTCAGCGTAAACGGGGATGCGTAGATGTGCGCGGATCTATATATATAGATTTAAATGCAGCGAGAAACCCGGAAATCGTAAAGTGCGCGGCGTGCGCTCAGCGACTTGACGATCTCGACCGAAACGAAAGCGAATCGAAACCAAAATTCAAAACGTGCACGTGCGCGAGCGATCACCCTCACGATCACGTACCGAGGATGGAATTGTACTTGCTTTCGACGTGCGTCTTCCTCCAGTACCCCAAAGCTTCGGTTGTTTCCGTGCTGGTCCCTGTACTTTCGTAGGCGCCGAGCACGGCGGCGGCGACGAGCATGATGGCCCGGATCCGATCGCGCCCCAGCTGCTGGACGCGCTCCAGCAGCTCCGCCCGCGCCTCGGCGTTTCCGTCGAGGCGCCTTCGACGAGGGCAATGCCACGCCGGCCGACAGGCCCATCTCGTACGCGGGCAGGCTCTCGGGTCCACCTTGGAGTCCTCCCCGCGGCGGCCCCTCGAGGCCCCCTCGAGCTCGTCTCGTCTCCCTGCGGCCTTCGGCGGCCGTCGCGAGGCCGCTTCCACGCGGCCGCGAGCTCGGCCTCGCGGGGATCGACGTCGTGATCGGGGCTGCCGGCGCGCGAGTCGGAGCCCGAGCCCGGATTGGAATTCGAAGCGACGGGAATCGACGCGTCGGCGTCCGAACGGGCCCCTTTGTCGGCCCCCCGACCCCCCGCTTTCCGCCGCCGCTCGAGCTCGCGACGGCCCCGCCAGCTGCAGCGCCGCCGCCGCCGGGGCCGCCGCCGCGCTTTGGGATCCGTCGACGCCTCGGCCCTTGGTCGGCTGCACCTGCCGCTGAAGCCGCAGGCGCCCGGCCTCCTCCTCGGAGCCCGAGCCTCCGGATTCTCTGCGGGTGGGTGTACGCGCAGTAGAGGATTTGACGAGCTTGTCGCTCTCGTAGGGTTTGCGCTCCGTCCTCCCGCCCCCCACTTGCTGCGCGCGCGTTTCGCGGGGGTACCGGCACCCGCGGCCCGGCCCACGGCCCCGGCCCCCGTGGCCGATCGCGATCGCGATCGCGAGCTCGAGCTAGCAGCGCTGGGGCCGGAATTGGAGCTGGAGGCCACGGCCGCCGCCGCGTCCGAATCCGGCTTCTTTCGTTTTCGCAGCCTCTCCGTCGCTGCAGCTGCGGCGGCGGCGCGACCATCGTCCGGATCCGCCGCCGGATCTTTCCCTGCAGCGCTCGCAGCGCTCCCGCTCGAGTCTGCGGGAGGCGGGCGCTGCGGCTGCGGCCGGGTCCGCGGTGGAATTCGGATTGGCGGGAGATCGCGTCACCGGCGCCTTGCCTTCCAGGCGCTCGAGCCGGGGCCGGCGCGATCGGATCGGAGCTTGCGGCGGCCTTGAGCTGCAATCGCCTGCATGCGCAGAGCTCGCGCTGGCCACGGAGGTGGAGGCCGTCGCGTCTGCCTCTTTCGGAGGAACTCTGGATCCGCGCCCTTGGCTCGCCGGACGCCTCCGAGGCCGGCGCGTGCGTGGGCGGATCGCGATCGGCGCCGGCGGATCCGGAACTCAGAGTCTGCTGCGCGTGCGCATGCTGCAGCTCGAGCTCGAGCTGCGCGACGCGCTCGCAGACGGAGACGAGCGCCTGCCTGGCGACGATTTCGGACGAGATCCAGCTCTGCGCGCTGCCGGCCCCTTCCTCGATAAAGGACATGTACGCCAGGTAGGCGTCGATGCGGAGGACGTCAGCAGATCCTCCGGGGCCCTGTGCCCCTCCTTGCACGCGGGGCACGTGAACGAGCGGCGGCATGCGCGGGCGCGTCCTCCGTCGTCGTCGTCGTCGGCTTTGGATTCAAATTGACGTCGACCCCGCATCCGCGTTTGCGGCGGTGGCCATGGGTCGCGATGGCGATCGGGTACGCGCCGGAGACGAGGGTGAGGGCGCACGTGAGGCACACGAACGAGGAGGACGCGCCCCGCGCAGGTCCTCCAGCGTCGGGCTGGGGTGCGTCTCGAGCGCCTCGCCGAGGGACGAGGCCCCGAGCGGCCAGGACGCGGGCGCGGCGCAGGGAGGAGGTACGCCGGCGGCGTCACGCTCTCCAGGCCGCACCGCGCGCACGAGGGGCGAAACGCACGGCTCGGATCCCGTCAATGCTTATAAACGTCGAAGCTGCACCTTGCCGGTCGGCCGTCAAACGACGGCCGCGCGAGCGCGAGAGCGTGGGCGGACGGTGGGCTCGAGGCCCAGCGCCAGCGGCCGCGACGCCGGCGCCCCGCTTCGAGTTCGGGCTCGCGGTGGATCCGGATCCGGAGGCGCCGGCGGGCCCTTTCCAGTCGACATGTGTATGTGTTTTGTATCTTGCTGTTTTACAATTCGCGTCGACGTCTGAATTTGAAGCGGGCGATCACGGTCGGCGTGTGCGGGTGCGTCGCTTCGAATTCAAGCGCGAGGCTCGCAGTGGGATCATGGATCGTTTCACTGCGTCGACGTTCAACGGTTGCGGGTGCAACGTTGACCGCTGCTGCTGACTTGGGCTCCTTGCAATTGTATGCGTGTGCGGCGTAGCTATATAAACCGGGGTGCACGTGCACTGCGGGAGCTCGACCCGCGATCGGCGAGCTGGAGCACGCGTTGATTTTGTGCCACCTCGCACGTCTAGAACGGCCTGCACATGCGTCCGCACGCCTGCTTTTAGCCGCGCTCGGGCTCCCAGATGCATGGACGGTTTCGTATGTCTGCACCTGGCCACATTCAAATATTATTAATTTGAACGCTCACATTATTACCTGGCTACATAATTCGATGTTTGCTCATGCTCAGAGTTGAATTCGCTCGAATTCATGCTCACCTCGAATTCACATCCGACGCATTTAGATAGCTGTAGCTACAGCTACAGCTGCTGCGATGTATTATTGTTATCGATTAGACATCTGCAAGCTCAACCCGCACATATGCATATGTATGTTTCGCAATTGCAAGTCGATGTTCTCAATTACGCAAACAATTGCCAGCGCAGAGACGTCGACAGAAACCGACCTCTAAGTTTGCCTCCCCGGCCTACAATTATCACTCATGGCCCAACAGAGTCGATTGTTATCGCTCATGGCCCAACAGAGTCGATTGCGAGTGTGAGTGCACAGGAGATCTAGAGCTCTACGCCTCCACGTCGGCGAGGGCGGCTGCGTGCACAGCGCCTCCACTAGTACTGGCATTCAAGAGTCCAATCGCAACGAAATCGAGTCCGATTTCGATATCGATTACACGCGGGCCTCGGATACACGGGCCTACATCTACAGCTCTACGCGTCCACGTCGTCGAGGACCGCGATGCGGACGGCGGGGTGCGCGCAGAGGATCTGGTACGCCTCGACAAAGGCGCCGCGGAGCTCGTCGCCCTCGAGAGGATGCGGCTCTCGAGGGAGTGTCGTGGACGGCGATGGGGTGCCGAACCGGATGCGGAGGAAGCGGTGCTCGTAGGCGGCGGCGGCGGCGGCGGCGCGCTGGAACGCGAGCCCTCTGTTCGAGACGACGACGAGCGTCTTCGTCACGCCGTCCCAGATGCGGCCAGGCGCGCGGTGGAGAACAGCGGCTCCTCGCGCACGACGAGCGCGCGCGCCGTCTCGCAGCGCGTCGTGTCCATTGCGCAAACTTGCGGTTCTTCATCTCTTTCTCGCCGACATCCACGACGGCGTCGGCCCCGCCGGGCAGCAGCAGCTTGGCGACGGTGGTCAGGCAGTTGACGGCGAGCGTCTTTCCCGTGACGGTGAGCCCTCGATGGAGAGCGCCGTCTTTCGGAAGCCGTCGTTGCCTCCGCCGACGAGGGCGCGGCCGTAGAGGGCGAAGACGGCGAGGATCCGCCTGTCGGCAAAGCCCTGGTCGCGTAGCACGCGGACGAGAACGGTGTCGGCGCGCCCGACGTACACCGCGTCGCCAGGGTTTGCGAGGTCGATGTTCCAACGCGGCGTCGCGATCGCCATGATCGTGATGGCTCGGCGCGTCGCGCTAACTTGGAAACGTTGACGCGACGGGTGCGAGCGTGCTAGGTGCACGGCCGCGGTTTGCAGTGCGGAGCTCGCTCGGGGCCGCCTTTTATACTGCGGGCCGCGGCGGGCCCGCGAGAATTCGAATTTCCAAAGAGTTGACGGGGACGGGTACGCCCCTCGCGGTCGCTCATGATCGGACGGCCCTGCGTCGACGATCATACGAGCGCCCGCGTTCGAACTCCTATATACAGCTACACGCGGACGCGCGTGCGAATTCAGAGACCATCGGACGAGCTCCCGATCGGGGCGTCGGCCCGACGCCATGGCCCAACAGAGTCGATTGCAATTGCGAGTGTGAGTGCACAGGAGATCTAGAGCTCTACGCCTCCACGTCGGCGAGGGCGGCTGCGTGCACAGCGCCTCCACTAGTACTGGCATTCAAGAGTCCAATTAATCGCAACGAAATCGAGTCCGATTTCCGATATCGATTACACGCGGGCCTCGGATACACGGGCCTACATCTACAGCTCTACGCGTCCACGTCGGCGAGGACCGCGATGCGGACGGCGGGGTGCGCGCAGAGGATCTGGTACGCCCCGACAAGTGTTTTTAAAGGGGCCGAGGAGCTCGTCGCCCTCGAGAGCTCGAGGGGTGCGGCGCTGGAGGCGGTGTCGTGGCGGGCGACGGCATCTGCATAAATACATATGGCTAGCTGTAGAAGCGCGCCTGCCCTCCTCCCGAGCCTCGCGATTCGCGATCACACGCATGCGCGAGCTCAGCCTCGCGCGCGATCGCCATCGATATCGCCAGCCGCCTCGCTCACGCGCACTACGGTACGGCGGCGCCCGCGGCGCCGGCCGCGGCTGGCATGGCCGAGTGTCCTGCGCCGCTAACCGCTCCTTGAAATCGCGCGCGGCCGCGCGCACCGCCGTCGCGAGACTCCCGCCGCGTGCGAGATCCTGCGAAAGCTCCAGCGTCGGGTCAAAGCCGACGTCGATTGCGCTCGCGGCGTCGACGGCTTGCTCGCAAGGGCCAGGGCGGCGACGGCGAGACTTTCGGGCGACCTCGAAAATGGCGGGGGCACGGCTCGCTGCGGTTCGGAAGAGCTCCTGCGCGCGGGCAATGGTCGCTCGGTCGAATTCAATGCGTCGTCCTATGGAACGGATGATCTCTTCCGTCATGCCGTACCCTGCCACCATTTGCTGACCGAATTGTGCGCTCAGGGAGCGGATCATGCGCTGCAGCTCGCCCCGAGTGAAAGAGGCCGTGCCGCCGCACGCGCACAGGTCGCCCTGCTCCAGAAACTCCCGGAGGAGGCGGGGATCCCGCGAATCTGGACGGCGGCGTACAGCGCGGCGATGGCGAGGACGTCGTAGCGCCGCCCGTTGACGATTCCCGTGCGCTCGTCGGACTCGCACAGAATTTCAAAGGCCTGGAGCGCGACGCTCTCGGAAGCGACATGCGCTCCGCAATATCGTGCACGGTCGCGAGCAGGTTCTGGCGGTCCGCGCACGCGGAGCGCGCTCGGCACCGCGCCCGCCCTCGAGCTCGCCTCTGGCCGGCGCCGCGGCCGAGGCGTCCGTCGCCCGCGAGCGCGCCGCATTGGCGTTGCAAAGCACACGTGCACGTGCTTGCCCATGTGCATTCCACGCACATTCCCCCATGCCCGCGTGTACGTGCGCAGCGCCGGGCCCTCGAACGCGACGCCCACGCACGCGCCGCAAACGGTGCACACCGGCCCTCGGGCGTGGACGCGACGAAAGGGTGCGGGCAGGTCTTGGATTCCATTTCCGGTCTGTGAAATGCGGTACGAGAGAGATCGCGTCGTCTTTTATCCCTCGCTGCAATCGGGCCGACCGCGTCAGAAATCAAAGTTCCAAGTTCGCGCGTGGTCATGTATGCGCATCATACGATCAGCGCTGGCGACCCGGCATACGTGGTCATATGCATGGGCCGCGTGCACGTGCACGACGCCAACGACTCGAAGAATCGCTGCCGCATGCACGGTCGTGTGACGAGAACAAAGCAGGTGAATTCCGTTTGTTTCCACGTCTAAATGAAAATTTCGACACACGTGTACATGTACAAGGCTACGCGTGCATATGCGAGCAGCGAGGGTACGGTCTGCGCGAGACACGGCACGGAGCCGAGCAGCCTCGTAGAGGCGGCACGGAGGGCGAGGCCCCGTACGCGCGGCCGGCGGTGCGCCCATGGCCATCCGGCTCCGCGTCAGAGTTGATGTGGGACCCCGACTCGTTCAGGATGCCGAGGGCCCGGCGCGCGGCGCTCCTCGGCCGCGGGAGCGACATGCGCTCCGCCGTCTCGCGCAAGGCGGTCAGCAGCTCTAGATCTCGGCCGTCTCGGTGGGCCTTGCAATTGGGCGACGTCGTCGAGCCGCCGCCGCGGCCGTCGGTTCCGGGCCCGTGCGCGTCGCGTTCGTTGAACGAATCGACGACCCTAGAGCCTGCGTATCCTCGCCCCTCAAACTCGAATTCGAACGCGACGCCCACGCACGCGCCGCAGACGGTGCACACCGGCCCCTCGGGCGTGGACGCGACGAAAGGGTGCGGGCAGGTCTTGGCTTGCATTTCCGGACTGTGGAATGATGGATGGCAGTGCTCGACACGCTTATATCCCGGTGCCAGAGGGCCAGTTGCAACGCCGACAAAGGCGTGGGCACGTGTTGATTGAAACAATGAATTCAAACGTATACTCAATATGTATACATGCGATGTCATTATAATATAAGAACGCGCAGGGCTGGAATGTAGATGTCGTCCTCGAGCGTGCTCATGTATACGCATTATACGATCAGCGCTGGCGACCCGGCATATGTGCACGTGGTCATATGCATGGGCCGCGTGCACGTGCACGTGCACGACGCCAACGACTCGAAGAATCGCTGCCGCATGCACGGTCGTGTGACGAGAACAAAGCAGGTGAATTCCGTTCAAACGGTTTGTTTCCACGTCTAAATGAAAATTTCGACACACGTGTACAAGGCTACGCGTGCATATGCGAGCAGCGAGGGGTACGGTCTGCGCGAGACACGGCACGGAGCCGAGCGGCCTCGTAGAGGGCGGCACGGAGGGCGAGGCCCCCGTACGCGCGGCCGGCGGTGCGCCCATTGCCATGGCCATCCGGCTCCGCGTCAGAGTTGACGTGGGACCCCGACTCGTTCAGGATGCCGAGGGCCCGGCGCGCGGCGCTCCTCGGCCGTGGGAGCGACATGCGCTCCGCCGTCTCGCGCAAGGCGGTCAGCAGCTCTAGATCTCGGCCGTCTCGGTGGGCCTTGCAATTGGGCGACGTCGTCGAGCCGCCGCCGCGGCCGTCGGTTCCGGGCCCGTGCGCGTCGCGTTCGTTGAACGAATCGACGACCCTAGAGCCTGCGTATCCTCGCCCCTCAAACTCGAATTCGAACGCGACGCCCACGCACGCGCCGCAGACGGTGCACACCGGCCCCTCGGGCGTGGACGCGACGAAAGGGTGCGGGCAGGTCTTGGCTTGCATTTCCGGACTGTGGAATGATGGATGGCAGTGCTCGACACGCTTATATCCCGGTGCCAGAGGGCCAGTTGCAACGCCGACAAAGGCGTGGGCATGTGTTGATTGAAACAATGAATTCGAACGTATACTCAATATGTATACATGCGATGTCATCATAATATAAGAACGCGCAGGGCTGGAATGTAGATGTCGTCCTCGAGCTCGGCCCGGGGCGAGAGCAGACTCTGGGAGGCGACGTCGGTGCACGTGGCTATAAGCACCCAGGGCCCGCCTATGGCCAGATCTAGACGTCGAGGCCACGGGTGCTGTGGTGCGGATCGGATGATGACCAAGTCCGGCACGCATCGCAAGAATATTAATCCCGCTGGCACGTGCACGACCATGGCCAGCAGACCTTCCAGCCCCCTGGGCCCCCCCGCCCTCGACGCACGCACTTTTCCCGTGCATGCTGCAGGCGCTGTCGCGACGCTCGCACAAAATAGGGACATCGACTCTGGCGGTACGCGCATCGACGATCGCGAGCTCGAGCTCGAATCTGGATCTCCGCTGTCAGGCAAGGACAATCTTCTCGAGCCCGTCCGTGCCGATGCACATGTGCATGTGCATGTGCCGACGTCGGCGCTTGCAAGCACGTGCGCGAGCACGGGCGGCGCGGAAGAGGGCGACCTCAAGCCCGAGGCTGCGGCGGCAGCTGCAGTTACCGCTGCGACCGCGTCCACGGATCGGGAGGCCGATCGCGAGCCGGAGTCGGACCGCGCAGATGTCGACGCCGATCGCGACAAGCTCAGGCACGAGCGCGAGGAGGCCGGGAGCACCGGTCCGGATTCGGCGCGCAACGTCGACGTCTGCACCGATCAAGAGGGTACACGCGGTGCGGCCATGGCCAGTCATGATCATGATCAGCAAACGCATGCGCGCGCGCAATCTCCGGCGCGCGCAGTCATCGGGCCGGATCTGCAAGCTCCGAATTCTAATTCGGACTCCGGCGCCCACAGCGCTAGCGCGGGTGTCCCGGCAGGCCCCGCCCGCGGCGACGTGGACGGCATGCGCACCGACAAGAGCTCCCCCGCCGCCCAATCCCTCTCGGGCGCGGCGGAGCTCTCCGCGAAATTTGGCTGCAAGCAGCCCGTCGTGTTTCTCCTCGGCGGCGCCAAGCCCAGCTCTGCCTACGTGGGTTGCTGCTGCAATCTCAAGCGCAAATTTGCGGAGCTGCGCGGGTCGGGGCTGCTGGACATGACGCGCGACCGAGGCCCCTGGAAGATTCGAGCCGTCGCGCACGGATTCCCGAACGAAAACGTCGCCAAAGCTTTTCAGATGCTCCTCGAGTCCAAGTGCCGCAGCAGCGGGGTGAGCAAGAAGCTGCGGGTGATGCGCGAACTCACAGAGGATTTTTCGGCGATCTCCGGCGAGCCGCGCGCTGGTGACGCGGGGGCGATCCGCGTCGAGGTGGACGCCGACGGCGACGCGCATGCTCTACGAGTCGGAGAGTAGGCGAATGGAGCTCGCGCATCCCGTATCCCGTAGTACATACATGTAGACGGCGCCGGCATACGCACGAGCTCGAGCGTACGCGTGTCGCACAGAGGTTCATATGCAGTGCAGCCGCACTTTCACGCGGGCCATCCGAGTCGCTATATTTATCTTATATGGTTTGATAGGCTTTTTTTTTGGAAAGCCTGTTGCATTCGTACACACTTGACAACAGTCCCCCGCTCCTCGCCTACCGGATACTGGGATGCTGACTGCAGGAGGAGATAGATGACAAGAGTGCTACAGCTAGTATTCGTGTCGAGCTGGTGCTTGAGCTTGGCCAGAGGGAGAGAGGAGAGAGAGAGGGAGGGCAGCTTTGAGCAAAGCCTGGACGTAAATGGGAAACGCAGTACCCCCCAGGGGGGCGAGCTGGGCGTGGCCGGAGGAGAGAGGGAGGAGGAGCCCCTTGAGCGAAGCCTGGACGTAAATGGGAAACGCAGTACCCCCCAGGGGGCGAGCTGAGCTTGGCCGGAGGGCGAGAGGAGAGAGAGGGAGAGAGAGGGCAGCTTTGAGCAAAGCCTGGACGTAAATGGGAAACGCAGTACCCCCAGGGGGCGAGCTGAGCTTGGCCGGAGGAGAGAGGAGAGAGAGAGAGAGAGAGGGCAGCTTTGAGCAAAGCCTGGACGTAAATGGGAAACGCAGTACCCCCCAGGGGGGCGAGCCTCGGAGCTGAGCTTGGCCGGAGGGAGAGAGGGAGGAGGAGCCCCTTGAGCGAAGCCTGGATGTAAATGGGAAACGCAGTACCCCCAGGGGGCAGGCTGAGCGTGGGCGGAGGGAGTGACGGGAGGGGGAGCGGGGGGGGGGGGGGGGGGGGGGGGGGGGGGGGGGGGGCGGGGGCAGAGAAATGCAGGACCCCAGGCGATCTCCCCCTCCCTCTCCTCCTCCCATCAGCCAAACGGAGCACATGATCGGCGATAGTCATTATGAGCAATATTAATATTACCTGCAGAACTGAATGCGTATGGTCCCAACCTAGAATGCCTCATGATCATCTTATCTAGAACTTTCAGCTTCTGAGCCTCACGATGCGCATCTAGATTTAAATTAGCCCCTCTTTCTCCTATGATCCGTCTCTCGCTTTTCCTGCTTGGAATGTCTTTCTTGAAGTTTCAAGCTCATGATCGATTTCGATATATATTGCCGCTGTCCAAAGTCGAATCTTTTGTTGTTAAAACAAACTTCTGGCAACTCTCCTCTGCCGAGAGGAGGGCCCCGGGGTACAACGTTTCCCATTATCGTCCTGGGCTCCCCTATGGCGGGCGGGGGGCGCTCCGGATCCGCAGAGAGGAGGGCCCCGGGGTACAGCGTTTCCCATTATCGTCCAGGGCTCCCCTATGGCGGGCGGGGGGCGCTCCGGATCCGCAGAGAGGAGGGCCCCGGGGTACAGCGTTTCCCATTATCGTCCAGGGCTCCCCTATATATGGCGGGGGCGCCTCCGCAGAGAGGAGGGCCCCGGGCTTTCACGCGGGCCATCCGAGTCGCTTTATATATATTATATGGTTTGATAGGCGTGCCCGTCGCCAGTCGTGTATATATCGATATCATAGTATGCAACCTAGGCCTCGAGCTCTTTATATCATACCGTCGTCCTCTGCGCCCGATTTAGAACACGGGCCGGGGCGCGGGGGCCGGGGGCGAACCTCGAGCGCATGGTATCGCTCGAGGTGGCGGGATCCGGCCAGCTCGCCCCGTACCCCCCTCTGAACGCGCCCGCGCCCGATTTAGAACACGGGCCGGGGCGCGGGGGCCGGGGGCGTGCCTTCTGGTATCGCTCGAGGTGGCGGGATCCGGCCAGCTCGCCCCATACCCCCCTCTGAACGCGCCCGCGCCCGATTTAGAACACGGGCCGGGGCGCGGGGCCGGGGGCGTGCCTTCTGGTATCGCTCGAGGTGGCGGGATCCGGCCAGCTCGCCCCGTACCCCCTCTGAACGCGCCCGCGCCCGATTTAGAACACGGGCCGGGGCGCGGGGGCCGGGGCGTGCCTTCTGGTATCGCTCGAGGTGGCGGGATCCGGCCAGCTCGCCCCGTACCCCCCTCTGAACGCGCCCGCGCCCGATTTAGAACACGGGCCGGGGCGCGGGGCCGGGGCGTGCCTTCTGGTATCGCTCGAGGTGGCGGGATCCGGCCAGCTCGCCCCGTACCCCCTCTGAACGCGCCCGCGCCCGATTTAGAACACGGGGCGGGGGCGCGCGGGGACGGGGCGCACCGCCCGGGTTCGCTCGAGGTGGCGGGATCCGGTCAGCTCGCCCCGTACCCCCCTCTGAACGCGCCCGCGCCCGATCTAGAACACGGGGCGGGGGCGCGCGGGGACGGGGCGCACCGCCCGGGTTCGCTCGAGGTGGCGGGATCCGGCCAGCTCACCGTCGACGCCACCTACAACGCACCGAGGTCAAGCGTGGGCGCAAGGCGAGGGAACGCTAGACGGCGGGCCAAGGCGGGCCTCGCCCGTGGAGAGCCACCTGCAGCGAGACGCTCCCACCACGTTCCGCCGCCCGCCCTCTGCTCGCTGCCACCCCGCCAAGCCGAGTAAGATCCCAGGAGAGAAGGAGCGAGGCCGGGGCCGGCGCACCTCGCAGAGCTCGGAGCGCCGCGCGCGGCGCTGCGGAGATCTAGATCTAGAGGCAATTGCAAGGGCGGCCGACCGGCGCGGGCGGTCGTTCCACGCGCTCCGCCACGCACGAGGCGCCAGAGGCGCGAGATGACCCGATCCGACCTCCATCGGCGCCTCGGCGCTCCGGGGCTCGGGAGCAGAGCGCTGCGTGGGCGCGAGGAAGCGCGTCCGGTCGCGGCGCGGCTGCGGGGCGCTAGGAGAGCTACGGTGCGCTCGGGGAGGTCGCCGATGCGGCGGCTGCCCCTTGATGTCGTCCGCCTTGCCTGTCTCGCCCGCAGGCCCAGAATCGCGCAATCGAGCGCCGCCGCGCGGCGAGACCAGGCGGCGTGGCGCTCCGGGAGCTCGCTCGAGCCGCCGGCGAGCTCGTGCGGCTGCTGCGCCCAGATCCAGTCGTCCGGTATACGTAGGTCGGCCCCGGCGCAGGCCGGGGTCGGAGCCGACTGCGGGTACGCGTGCGCGGCCCGACCTCTCTCGCCGGCTTCCTGCCTCTGGACTCTTGCGGCGGTCCCGGGACGCAGAGGCAGGCTCGAGCTCGCCCACGCCGGTCCGATTGCGCCGAGACCGCGCGGCTCGCGTGCGGTTCGCCTCGCCCGACAGCACCGCTAGCTACAGAGCTATCGCCGGCACCGCCAGCCGGTAGGGTGTGACCAACGCGCAGCGCGCATCCTCTCCGGGCGTTTTCTGCGGTTTCCGCCCGCCCGGGCCGCTCGGTCGCCCCGGCCGCCGCTCCGATCCGGTCGCAGCAACGGCGCCTTTCACCCAGGTCGGGCTCGCGCCCAGGCAGCCCGTCGCGCGCCCTCGAACGGGGAGCAGGTCGCACATAGGTTGCAATCGAGGCTGCCGGTGCGGCCCCCCAATTCGGGGCTTCGCGGCGTATACGTACGATCTGATCGGCGGACCCGCCGCAGGCGCCGACCTCGCCGGCGCAGGAGATCCCGCGGCCCGCGGGGCGCGAGCGGATGCCACGCTTGATTTCGCCGCGAGGCGCGGGGCTTCTGCGCTCGGTACGACCCCGCCCGCGCCCCAAAGCCCGCCGCCGACTCGCCGACCGCGCGCGCGCGCCCCGCGTATCAGCCCGCGCCGCGCGGCGGCGGCCGGCGAGCCGGCCGAGCGAGCCGAGGCGCGGCGCCGGGCGACCTCGCCGATCGGCCCCGTCCGGCCCGTCCAGGGAGCGACCGCCCGGGCTCCGGCGAGGTCGCCCCGCCGCCTCTTCGAGTGTCCTCGCTCCGCCGGTCCGATACCGTTTCCCCCCCCCGTCTCTTTCGAGCTCGCCGCGCGGCGCTTTCGACGAGGCTCTGCAGCTGCGCCGGACGGGAAGAGAGGGGGTACGCTTCACGCTGGCCGGAACCCGCCAGGCGCGCGGTAGGGGCCCGCCCCGCGCCCTCTTCCCCCCCCCTCGCCCCGTCCCCCGTCCCGACGCCGGCCGGCAGAAACGACGGGGAGCGGGGGGTACGCCTCTCGCTGGCCGGAACCCGCCAGGCGCGCGGTAGGGGCCCGCCCCGCGCCCTCTTCCCCCCCCCTCGCCCCGTCCCCCGTCCCGACGCCGGCCGGCAGAAACGACGGGGAGCGGGGGGTACGCCTCTCGCCGGCCGGAACCCGCCAGGCGCGCGGTAGGGGCCCGAGCTCGAGGTCCGACACCCTCTCCCTCCCCTTTCCCCCTTTCCTCCCTCCCCTCTCCGCCCCCCCTAGGGCCTCCCGCCCCCCTCCCCTCTCTCTCCCGCCCCCTTTCCCTCTGACCTTCCTTCCCCCTCTCCTCGCCCCTCCCCACCCCTCCCTGCCCACCCTGCCCGCCGGCGCCCCTCCTCGCGCCCCCATACCTCTCCGCGTCTCACGCCCGTTTCGATAGGAACCGAGGCCTCGACACGACATCGCACAGCAGAGCTAGACATAGGTGCGCTCGCAGGGTCCTCTCCCACGTTTGCTGTAAATAGGTCCGACGGTATGATATAAAGAGCTCGAGGCCTAGTTTGAATACTATGATATATACATGGCTGGCGACGGGCACGCCTATCAAACCATATAATATATATAAAGCGATTCGGAGGCCCGCGTGAAAGCCCGGGCCCTCCTCTCTGCGGAGGCGCCCCCGCCATAGGGGAGGCCTGGACGATAATGGGAAACGCTGTACCCCGGGGCCCTCCTCTCTGCGGATCCGGAGCGCCCCCCGCCCGCCATAGGGGAGCCCTGGACGATAATGGGAAACGCTGTACCCCGGGGCCCTCCTCTCTGCGGATCCGGAGCGCCCCCCGCCCGCCATAGGGGAGCCCTGGACGATAATGGGAAACGCTGTACCCCGGGGCCCTCCTCTCTGCGGATCCGGAGCGCCCCCCGCCCGCCATAGGGGAGCCCTGGACGATAATGGGAAACGCTGTACCCCGGGGCCCTCCTCTCTGCAGATCCGGAGCGCTCCCGGCCCGCCATAGGGGAGCCCTGGACGATAATGGGAAACGCTGTACCCCGGGGCCCTCCTCTCTGCAGAGGAGAGTTGCCAGAAGTTTGTTTTTACAACAAAAGATTCGACTTTGGACAGCGGCAATATATATCGAAATCGATCATGAGCTTGAAACTTCAAGAAAGACATTCCAAGCAGGAAAAGCGAGAGACGGATCATAGGAGAAAGAGGGGCTAATTTAAATCTAGATGCGCATCGTGAGGCTCAGAAGCTGGAAGTTCTAGATAAGATGATCATGAGGCATTCTAGGTTGGGACCATACGCATTCAGTTCTGCAGGTAATATTAATATTGCTCATAATGACTATCGCCGATCATGTGCTCCGTTTGGCTGATGGGAGGAGGAGAGGGAGGGGGGAGATCGCCTGGGGTCCTGCATTTCTCTGCCCCCCCCCCCCCCCCCCCCCCCCCCCCCCCCTCCTCCTCCCGTCGCTCCCTCCGGCCACGCTCAGCTTGCCCCCTGGGGGTACTGCGTTTCCCATTTACATCCAGGCTTCGCTCAAGGGGCTCCTCCTCCCTCTCTCCCTCCGGCCACGCTCAGCTCGCCCCCCTGGGGGTACTGCGTTTCCCATTTACGTCCAGGCTTCGCTCAAGGGCTCCCTCCTCCCTCTCTCCCTCCGGCCAAGCTCAGCTCGCCCCCTGGGGGGTACTGCGTTTCCCATTTACGTCCAGGCTTCGCTCAAAGCTGCAGCTGCCCTCTCTCTCTCTCTCTCCTCTCTCCCTCCGGCCAAGCTCAGCTCGCCCCCCTGGGGGGTACTGCGTTTCCCATTTACGTCCAGGCTTTGCTCAAAGCTGCCCTCTCTCTCTCTCTCTCCTCTCTCCCTCCGGCCAAGCTCAGCTCGCCCCCCTGGGGGGTACTGCGTTTCCCATTTACGTCCAGGCTTTGCTCAAAGCTGCCCTCTCTCTCTCTTCTCTCCTCTCTCCCTCCGGCCAAGCTCTGCTCGCCCCCCTGGGGGTACTGCGTTTCCCATTTACGTCCAGGCTTTGCTCAAAGCTGCCCTCTCTCTCTCTCTCTCTCCTCTCTCCCTCCGGCCAAGCTCAGCTCGCCCCCCTGGGGGTACTGCGTTTCCCATTTACGTCCAGGCTTTGCTCAAAGCTGCCCTCTCTCTCTCTCTCTCCTCTCTCCCTCCGGCCAAGCTCAGCTCGCCCCCCTGGGGGTACTGCGTTTCCCATTTACGTCCAGGCTCCGCTCAAGGGCCCCCCCACGGCCATCTGCTTTATTTACCAGCGCCAGATCCAGATGGCTGCGATCGCAAAGAGAGACTCAAAACGTCAACGGGGGCATTGATGTTATCAGCGTTCATATTGTGACCGTAGAGCTGCAAAGATCCCCCGCCGCCGCCCTGGCCCCCGCCCCGTCCGCCGCCCTGGCCCCGCCCCCTCCGCCCGCCCCTCCGCCCGCCCCTCCGCCCGCCCCTCCGCCCGCCCCCTCCGCCCGCCCCTCCGCCCCCCGCCTTCCCCCGCCCCTCCCCCCCCCCCTCCTCTCCTTCCGGCCAAGCGTAGGCTCAGCTGCCCGCCTGGCCATCGGCCAGGCCATTGGGGGGGTACTGCGTTTCACATTTACGTCCAGGCTCCGCTCAAGCCCCCCTTCGCCCCGTCTCTCCCTCTGGCCAAGCTCAGCTCGCCCGCCCCGGGGGTACTGCGTTTCCCATTTACGTCCAGGCTCCGCTCAAGGCCCCCATCCCTCCCCCATAACAATTCTTTGGGGTTTCATTTGGCGCCCGTCACGTCCGACGGTCTGCGGCGCGTTTCGAGTTTCGATGTCGCGCCATCGCAACTTTTGCTTCACGTGGAACAATCCGCAGAGGCGTCTAACTTTGAGCGACTTCACCGACGCGACGTACCTCGTTTACAGCGAGGAGGTCGGCGCATCCGGAACGCCCCACCTCCAAGGTTACGTCGAGTTCTCAAAGGCCAAGCGCGAGTCCGAGCTGAGGAAACGCCTCCCCACTATACACTGGGAGCCGCGCAAGGGCCGGCAGCAAGATGCGATTGCCTACTGTAAGAAGAACGATGCAACGCACGTAGACGGACCGTTCGAGTTCGGAGAGCCAAAGAAACAAGGGGAGAGGACGGATCTCGCGCAGCTCGTCCACGAAATCAAGAGCGAGAAACGAAAAATCTCCGAGGTCGCCCTCGAGTACCCCGATCTGTACTGCCGGTACCGAAGCGGGATCCGCGACATTGTCGCATTTTCGCAGCCGCCTCGCACTCGCCCAACGGAAATCCACATTCGGTGGGGACCGCCTGGAACAGGAAAGACCCGATTTATCTACGATTCGTACGGGAATTCTGAAATCTACAAAAAGCCCGAGGGACCATGGTGGGACGGCTACGAGAATCAACCTATCGTTCTTATCGATGATTACGACGGCTACATTCCGTTCACGGAAATGCTACAGCTATGCGACCGCTATCCGCACAAGGTTCCCATCAAAGGAGGATTCGTGGAATTTAACAGCACAGCGATCTACATCACGAGCAACGTGGAGCCGCGGTCCTGGTACCTGAATATCCCGCCGGAGCGATACGCAGCGTTTGAGCGCAGGGTTACATCGTGTGCCTTTGTTGTCTGAATAAAGCTGTCTAAAACGCGTGTATACGTATACCGTAGTACGTATGCGCACGTGCAACTGCGCACCTTTAAATTTAATTTGATGACTCGATGATTTGCGATCAACCTGCGACTGGCCATATGCATGGCATGGGCCTGACGGATTTAAACGGAATGCGCTGCGAAGCACTATATAGCGAGTCGCGATCGAGGCATAAGGCTGCGTACTGATGCAAATTGAGCGCGTGAAGAGCACAACCATGTAAACGTACCCCCGGCCCGCCGGCGCCCACCACAATGTATATTAATATTAGAGTCGACACAATCCACGCATGCCATGATGACTCGTGTAGTAATATGATGTATTACCTATCAGGCACTTCTGTACCGCGGACCTCTGAACTTGTATACCAGCTGCAGCTGCAACGTGACGGCGTGCGCTTTGTATATATAGATGCCAGCGCCCAGCACAATTACCATTCGAGTCGATACAATCATTGAATCCACACGTGCACAAATGAAATGCATGACCCGCGTAGTATTATACTACCTATCAGGCACTTCTGTACCGCGGACCTCTGTACTTGTATATACCAGCTGCAACGTGACGGCGTCTGCTACATATCGCCAGCGCCGCGCTCAAGGACCGCAATTGCAACGCTTCGATTTGGTTGATTTGGTCGGATATATATCGATATGGATATCGATACCGATACCTTATAATTACACGCACACGTACGTATATACATAGACTCTGAGAGTATTACAGCATTCGAAGAGGATGCACGCGACCATGGCCATGGGCACAGCTACGTACATACGCGCGCGTGCGCGTTCAGGTCACGTGTACTATAGCCATAGCTAGTACTCGAGATCGAAATCTATATATCTATATATAAATCGGGTACAGATCTCAAAGGTCCGCGCAGTTTGCGATGGTAATTATAATCCGGCGTGGCACTCAAAAGGAAACGCCGACGCCCAGCGCAGCAAAGAGGTCGCGCGGCACCCACGCGCCCTTGACGCCGACGTGCCAGCGGATGTCGTACTTGGGCCCGCGGTCCTTTGAGAGCTGCAGGCGATCGCGATCCACGAGCTGCATCTCGGGCAGGGAGCGCCCCGCCACCCAGTCCGCCACGACGCGCAGGCCGTTTCCCTTGCCCCTGCGTATCACGGGCTCCCCCGACGAGGGAAGCCGCGCATAGGGCCCCACGAAGATCGAGCCGACCTCGAAAAACGCGTACTCGCGGCCCCCGTGCCGCAGCATCCGCGGGGGCGCCGCCCGCTCGCGGGCGGCGTCGGCGAGCCGCCGGAGGAACCACGCCACGTCCGACTCGCCTGCCGACGGGTGCTCCAGGACCTGGTGCGCGCGCCCCGAGAGCGCGGCCAGCAGCGACCGCATCGCCTGCGTCGAGACCGCGGGCGACGTCTCGGCGTGGCGCCGGTCCGCGTCCGCCGCGTGGGTCGAGATGGCGTCCAGCAGCGCCCCGTGAGCGCGCCGCGCCGCCTCGCAGAGGGCCGCCTCGTTTCCGCGCAGCGCGCGCAGCGCCTCGGCGAGCCGGTTCGCGTCCCCCTCGGGGGACAGCGCCTGGACCGCCGGCCCGCACCACAGTGCGGGGTGCCGCTCGCCAAAGACGGCGGAGAGGGGTTTCCGTTTGCTCTCGGGGCGGGCGCTCTCGCGAATCGCGGCGTTGCAGACGGCCGTCAGGTTGGCCGTCCCGTAGTGCAGCACGGCGTCGGCGACCCAAGGCCCCTTGGAGCCCGCCGCATCGCCGATCTCCATGCGCGCGGCGCCGCCAGCGACGCCGCGCGCGTCCCGAGATTCGAGCTGCAGCGCTAGCTGCCCGGGAAGCCGGGCCCGCAGCGCGCTCGCCGCAGCGCGGTACGCGTCCCCCTCCACGTATCCTTCTTCGTCGCCCTCGGAGCCGCCGTCCTGGCCGTCGTCCTCGTCGTTTGCGATCTCGACTTCGGGGCCCGGATCGACCTCGGATTCGTCGTCCGAGTCGCAGGCGTCGTCGCGATCGCCGGCGCCGGCGCCGGCGCCGGCTTCGCCCCCGGCGGCGGCCGTGGCGGCGGGCGCCGCGTCGGCGTGCACGGCCCTCCGGTAGTGCCCCTCGGCAAAGCGGTACTTGACGGCGTAGGCGGTGGCAAAGGCCATCGTTACGGGGCAGAGTCCCATCCAGCCGGCGTCCGGGTTCGCTTCGGCGGCCCTCTGCGTCGTTCGCTGGGGCCCGTCGCCGGCGCCGCCTCCGGATCCCGCCCCCGCCGCCGCCCCGCCCCTTGGCCTTGCGCCGCACCGTCCGCCCATCCTTGGCGATGGCCCCCAGGCGCAGTCCCATCTTGGCCGCCGCCCCCTTGGCGAGGTCCACGACGTACCCTCGAATCTTGTCTTCGAGGCTCGGCACCTTGGCGCCGCGGGGCAGCCCCACCTCGCAGTACGCCCGCACCTCGGGGTGCCCGTCCGGGAGCCCCTCTGCCAGGTACCGCGCGCCGATCACGATCCGCCGGCGCGCGTCGCACGCCGGGCCGAAGAGGGGCGCCTCCCCCACCAGCAGCGCCGCGATTGCTTCGAGCTGCGCGGGTGGGAGCTTCGGGTCGAAGAGCCGCCCAAAGAGGCCTCGATCGCACGAAGAGAGGACGGTCTCGAGGAGCCGCACGCCGCTCGCCTCGGCGAGCGTCGCGATGTACCGGATCGCGCTCCGCACCGCGTGGTGGGCGTCCTCGTGCAGCGGATTGATGATGCGGCCCGCGCGCTCCGCGTGGACCCCCGAGCTCGCGCGCAGCGGCAGCACGGTGCGCGCAAACGCCTTGCACACGCGCCAGAGCTTGTTCGGGGCGAGGGAGACCGAGTCGGCCGCGTCGCCGGGGCCGACGGCGCAGGCCTCCAGGCGGTGGCGGCGCGCGCAGATCGCCCGCTGCACGGCCAGCATGTCGTAGGTGGTCACGCAGACGGCGCGGCCGTGCGCTCCGAGCGGCACCCCCGAGGGGCCGAGCTGCTCGGAGGCGACGGGGCGGGAGACGGCGCGCCCCGTGCGCATCGCGCGCTCGATCTCCCCCTGGCGAATCGGGTGCAGGGACGGGGCCAGGACGATGGGCATCACCAGCAGCTTCTCCGCCGCCGCGGCCTGCACGCCCTTGAGCTGATTCGCCACCTCCTTCCACTGAGGCCCCGTCAGAACGGCCCCCGCGAGCTCCAGCCCGTTGACGAATCCCATGGCGCGAAACTTGGCGTCGGCCGCCGCCTCGGGGCGCTCCAATCCGTAACGGCGAACCGCCGTCGGCAGCGCCGCCATCTCCGCAAACGCGCGCTCCATCGGCGTGAGCAGCGCGGCGGGATCGACGCCCCGGAACGCCGCCGCGCGCATCCTCCGCTCACGCACGTCGTCCAGAATTTCCGCGAGCGTCGCCGCCAGGCTGACCTTGGAGGGCGCGATTGGAGGCCGCAGGAACCCGTCGCACGGGTCATCGCCGATGCAGACGAGGAGATTCTTGCAGCGAACGTGGCGCACGCGGGCCAGCGCCTGGGCCTTGCCGTTGACGTCGTACGTTTTGCCCTGCCACATGACGAGCACGTAGTCGTAGATGCGGGTCCTCCAGTCGAGGTTGGTGCCCTGCGGAAGGGACGAGTTGTACGCGAGGATATCCGGCACGGTCCCCACGAACTCCTTGTCCGCGATGCGGGCCTTGTCCTCCTCGGAGGCGCCCGCCCAGATCATCAGGAACCGAACCTCTGGATCCCGGCGCCGCAGCTCGGGGTCCGCCTCGACGAGACCCTTGGTCGCGAAGAGGCCGCGGCGGTTGTCGCTGGAGAGCACGACGCGCTGCCCGCTTCGCAGCAGCGCCGCGGCGAGGATGGGGCCGTAGGCGTAGGGGAAGAGGATGGCCCTGCGCTCTTCGCGCGCCGGCCTGAGGAGGTACTCGCCGGCCACGAGCAGCGCCGGCGCCGGCGCCGCGCGCGTCGACGGACTCGAATCCGGCTGCGGGCCGGAGCTGGGCTGCGGGCTCGAGGCAAAGGCCTTGACGAGGTAGTCGACGTGCGGCTGGCAGAGGTCGGCGTCGGAGCAGACGAGGATGGTCGCCGTGGCCAGCAGCCACTCCAGGGTCTCGCGCGCCCGCTCCTGCCTCTCGCCCTCGAGCAGCGTCGACGAGAGCGCGAGTCGGGCGCACGCCAGCGCGATCTCGTCGAGGAACACGGCCCCAAAGGGCCTCCCCTCGGTCCTGAAACGGTGCAGGGACTCGAGGGTGGAGAGGAGCTGGGCTACCTGCTCGGCCAGCGTGTCCGGCCCCACCTCCTGGTACGAGGTCCACGGCATCTCGACGCGAACGAACCGCGGATCCGCGGCGTCCCGCTCGGCGCGCACGGCCCGGCGGCGAGCCCAGGAGGGGATGGCGGTCGGGCCGTCGCCGTCGTCGGTCCGGACTCGCTTCCGCGTGTAGCGCTCGTCCGACTTGATCTCGTTCGGGTGCATGCGGCCGGCGGCGAGATGGAGCGCCCGAAAGTCTTCCTCGACGCCGTAGGCCCTGGGATTTTCGCGCATGGCCCACATCAGCCCGCTGATCGCCTGGGACTTGCCCGTGGAGGTCGGGGCGCGGAGGAAGAGCAGGCGCCGCGCCGCGGGTCCGTTGGCGAGGAACCAGCCTCGGATGGCCTCCGAGTCGACGTGCGAGCGCGCGTTGCCGTCGTGCGCGATCGCCGGCGTCCACGTCACGGGTGCAAACGGCGGGGACGGGACCGTCGGCGTCAGCGGGCGGAAGAGGTCGGGAAGCAGCTCGCTCCGAAACGCGCGGCGCTGCTCCCTCCGCAGCCGTGTCCGGTCCCGCTGCGCCGCGTCCCCCTTGCGCGCCGCCTCCTCCTCGATCGCCTCCAGCGGCGTCGCCTGCAGCGCCGCCGGTCCGGACTCTAGGACGCCCATCACGCGCCGCGTCTCCTTGCTGAGCGGCGAATCCTCGTCGACGCGGATCCGCCAGGGGGACGGGCCCCGGGCGCCCAGGAACCCGACGGAGCCCGACTCGAGGGCGGGGAAGAGGGCGGCCGCCTCGCGCTGGACCTCGGCGTCCACGGCGTCCAGCCGCCGGCGCAGCTCGGAGCGCCACACGGGGCCGAGCTCCGCCCCGGCGCACTTGCCTTTGCAGGCGCCGCCGCCGCCGCACGACCGGAGCAGCACGCGCCCGGCGTCCGAGTCGGCCTCGATCTTGGCAAACGGCTTCTCGCCCGGCGGGGCCCCCGGGGCGAGCACCCGGCCGCAGCCGGGGCACGGGACGTCGGCAAAGATGGAGATCTCGTCCGTAAAGGCGTCGAAGCGCAGCGCGTAGGGCCCCGTGCGGGGGGCCGGGGGCGCGCTCCCCCCGACCCGCGCCACCGCCCGATCGATCCCAGAGCTCGCGTACTCGGCCAGGTCGGCGAGGAGGGCGTCGATGCGCGCGCAGGCGGCCCGATCTTCGACGTTGGACTCTGCCGAGGCCCTCGCGCGGCCCTTCCAGACGAGCACGCCGCGCCAGGGGCGATCTCGGCACTTGGGGACGCAGTGGTTGTCGCCGAGGCAGCCGGCCGTGACGGAGGCGACGTGGGCGATGCCGCTCTCGCGCGGGGCGGAGAGGGTCGCCGGCTTCCAGTCGTGCGTGTAGCGCGGCGCCGGCGCGCCGGCCGCGGCCGGAGCGGGGGAGGCCGCGAAATGGGGGCAGGGATCGTCGCCCTCGCTGCGATCGCTCGGGTAGAGGAAGAAGAGCCGCTCCGCCGGAGCGATGGCGCGGTGCCCGAGCCCCAGCCGCTCGGCGGCGGCGCGGAGGACGGCCCTCTCCAGCCCGGTCCCGTCGCATACGGGTCGGGGGGCGGCCGCGGGGCCACCCAACGTGCGGGCCCGCTTGCCCAGGGGGGCAGGGGCGCCCGAGCCGGCCGCAGCCGCAGCCGCAGCTGCACGATCAGCCGCGGGATCCGGATCCACGCCCACGACGCCGGGCGCGGCGGCGTCGAATTCGCGCAGAAAGTAGCCCCGCACGAACTCGCCGTAAAAGAAATCGTAGAAGCGCGCGACGGCGGGATCCGGCGCCGCGGGGGAGCCGGCGAGCGCGTCGGGCGCGTCGGGGTCGGCGACGGCCGTCGGGAAGCGCGCCGTGAGGGGGTGGGGCGTCTCGTCCGTGCGCATCCCGACGTTGGGCGCGAGGGGCCCCTTGTCGAGCACGGAAAAGAGCTCCGCCACGTCCGCGTCGCTGTAGCCCAGCGCCCCGGAGAGGAACGGCTTCAGCACGCGGTCCAGCAGCGCCGCCGTCGACCACCCGCAGCTGCGCGCGCCGCCGGGGCCGGTCGAATCGACCTTGGCCGTCGCGGGATCGACCCGCGCGCCCGCCACGCGGGCAAAGAGGCGCGCGTCGGCCACCGTCGCGTGAAATCCCTTGCAGCCGCTGAAAGCGAGGAGGCAGGGGATCCCGCGCGCGCGGCACGCGCGCAGCAGCTTGCGGCCGGCCTCCAGGGCGGGCAGGAGGCGCGGCTCGGCCCCTAGAAAATCGGAGAGGGTCCGAGCCCCGCGGAGCGCGGCGGCCGCCGCCGCCTTCGGTCCGGCCCCGCAGATCCCGGGCGAGTCGAGGTCCAGGCAGCCGAGGTAGGCGACGGAGGCGACGGAGCCTCCGGCGGTGACCGCGCAGAAGCGGTGGGCCACCTGGAACCAGCCGCGGCGGCCGGCCGCCGAGCAGAGGTCCCGGAGGGCCCGACGGGTCGGGGCGGCCTTGAAGAGATCCGCGCCCGGGCGGGCCCCGGGGACCGCAGAGAGGGGATCGAACTTGGCGCAGACAAAGACGTCGGGCTCGGAGCCGACGAGGCGGCACGCGCACGCGCACGCCCCGGCCGCCTGCGCAGCGGTGGCGGGGCCCCCCGCGGGCGGCGACGCGACGAGGGACTCCATCATCAACGCGCGGTCGGGCGCGACGACGTGGATGCGGCGCGGGGCGTCTGGAATCGGGACCGTTGCGTTTGCGTCGCGTTTCCCCCCCGCCGCCTCGTCGTTTGCGACGCGCCCAGGCGGCGACGCGACGGAAGCTGCGCCCTCTACCTCCATTTCCTTTTGCCGCCTTTCGAATGATGCCAGCCCGGCACCCGGTTCCCTTTTATCGGCGTCCCCGCTGGCCCAATTACAAGGCTATTTTCTTTCGCGCGTGACTTTTCTTCCGTTTCGGCCGTCAGCCCACCCTGGATATGCACATGTGGGCTTCTCGAGGCCAGGGCGAACGAGGGTCGGCGCGCGCTCAGATCAGGTCAGAACGAATTCGGATCCATGTCAAACGTCCCTTGCATTCCTCGAACGAACCATCCTAGAACGTTGACGGCGGCGAGAATTCCAATTCGAAATTCGGGATCCGGAGGCAGTCTCGATTTTTAAACGTACACGCAGATCGAAATCATGCGAACATCCCTTCACTTTCCTTGCCTATCTAGCGAATCCTTTTCCAATATCAAACGGCGGCGAGAATTTGAATTCCAAAGTCAAAAGGCAGCCTCCGTTCTCGAGCTTGCACGCAAATTCAAACATCCCTTGCATCTCTATTGAATCTTCTGTCCACCTCGAGCTCGCAGCGGCGGCGAAAATCCGAATGATTGCAAGCGTACTCCCTTAAAAGGGCCCGGGGAAATCCAACGGGGGTACGCGGAGGCGCACCCGCCAGCGTAAGCCCGAGCCCGACCTCGAGCATGTCGCCGTCCGCACCCGTCCCCGAGCCGGCCCCCTGCGACGTCCCGGCCCACCGCCTCGTCGAGTACGATAGAGTCGAGGGCGTCTCCCGCTGCCCCCTGGCCATCGGGACGGCCCCCGGCGGCCGCATTCGCTTCGAGACCGCCAAACTGCCGCTGCCGGGGGACCCCGAGGTCGATTCCGAGGCCCGCCGACGGCACGTCGAGTTTGGCACCGCGTGCTATCTGGCGTGGCGCTGCTTCCAGAACCGGGACCGCCGGCCTCCCCGCCCCGTGCGCTGGAGCGACGAGTGCCCCGCCTGCCTCGAGCCCGTGGCGCGGCCGGTGGCGAGCGCGTGCGGGCACGTCCTCTGCTTTGCGTGCATGGTCCTCTGGCCGTGGGCCACGTGCCCCGTCTGCCGCGAGGTCTGCCCCGTCGGCGGGGTCTACTTTCTCGCATCCGAGCACGCTCGCCTCGCGCGGGAATCGCCGCGCGCGTACGCCGAGCGCCTCGCGCAAGAGGCCCACGTTCGGCTCGGCTGGATGCCCGGGTCGTTTCGGGACCGATTCGCGAGCGTCGACTGGATGATGGTGACGCTCGAAGGATCCGGAGGGTTCGGGCTCGAGGCGCCGGCGCCCCCCGACTCGCCGGCGGCGGGATCCGGAACGAAAGGCAAACGCCGCGCCGATATCGATCTCGCTAGAGAGGCCTAGGGCCGGGCCTCGTGTGAATAGATAGATATCTGTATATGAATCCGGAAATGCAATCCAGCCCTCGCAAAACATTTATTTTCGAGTTCGATTCGCATCGATATCTCGGATCTGGAACTGGCGTGCTCGCGCGCTACCCGAGCGCAATTATAATTACGTGGGCGGCTACGACGCGCCATCTATAAATAGGTGAGGCTCACATGCATATGATCCGAGCCGCCGCAGCGTTCGGCCCAACGGGACTCCTATAAATTGCCGCCGCCGGTACCTCTCTTTCACTCTTTGCAAGCGAATCCATCATGTCGGTCGCCAATACGAATGCTACTTTGCGTCGCGTCGATGGCGCGAACGAGAGCGGCGCCCGCGACCGTGATCATGCTCTTGGGCGCTCCGTCCTCGTCGAGTCCGGTGATGCGTCGCGTGCGGACGAACGCGCGACTCTCGTCGGGAGCTGGGTCGACGTCGCGTCCGTCGATGCCACGCGTACGGGCTCACCTCTTGAACAGCAACGCGCGCGCTTCGAGTGGAAGGGACCGAAGACCGTTCTCCACAAGCTGCTCGACGATCAGGGCGTTTACGCCGAGGTCCAGCTGTGCGTCTTCGGACTCTACGGGCGCGCTCTGTTCTGCGAGGGTGACGATGGCCTGCCCAAGACGGGCCTCTACTACGAGGGGACATATCGCAGCGGCAAAAACGTTGCCATCAGCTGCCTTACCGAGGTCGCCAACGCCGCGGGGCTCCAGCACGTTCTTAAGCGCTTCGTTGATTGCTGTGACGATCTCATAGTGCCGGAGTGTGTCCGTGACGCGATCTCGGCCGTCAAGCAGCCCCGCGCGCTCACCCTCTTCTTGGGGCAGCACGTGTACTCTTCCAGGCTCTTTGGGAAACTTTGGGACGGCCGCACCAAGACGGTCATCGCCAAGCGCAGACTGCCGCACCTGGATTCCCGGCCGTTTCGCGCCAAGGCCGACGCCATCCGCTATGAGCCACTCTTTCTCTGCATCCAGTTTCCGCGAGGAATTATTGACCCATTGGACCTCTCTGCCCGCATCACATCAGAGGTCGACGCACTCCTTCAAGCCTACAGACAGGCGTACTCCATTCTCCTTGCCGACCCGAAGATGCTAGAGGCCGCCGACGCCGTCCTCCGCAACGGCCCAAAGTTCAAGCCTATCGGGCCTGAGTTCCGCGACTGGACCCTCGCGATCGCCCAGTAGGGTAGCGTCCGCCCAGTAATTATAAGGTAGCGCGCGGTATACGTATACGCAGATGCACCGGGCTGGTACACCGGTCTGGGAAAAGTCGAATTCGTGTTGTTGGATCCGCATTGTGCAGGCGGGCGAGCTGAGCTCGGCCACAGGGAGAGACGGAGGGAGGGGCGGGGCTCTAGATCTCGGGGGGCGGGGCGGGCGGTGCTGCTCGCAACCAAGAGAGGGAGGCCTTGTGAGCAAAGCCTGGACGTAAATGGGAAACGCCGTAGCCCCAGGGCGGGCGAGCTGAGCTTGGCCGGAGGGAGAGAGGGGAGAGGGTGGGGCCTTGAGCGAAGCCTGGACGTAAATGGGAAACGCCGTACCCCCATGGCGGGCGAGCTGAGCTTGGTAAGAGGGAGAGATGGGAGAGGGTGGGGCCTTGAGCGAAGCCTGGACGTAAATGGGAAACGCCGTACCCCCAGGGAGGCGAGCTCAGCGGCTGAGCTTGGTTAGAGGGAGAGATGGGAGAGATGGGAGCCTTGGCCTTGGGCAAAGCCTGGACGTAAATGGGAGCCCCCCCCCCCCCCCCCCCCCCCCCCCCCCCCCCCCCCCTCTTTCCATCAGCCAAACTGAGCAGCCAAACAATAGAGAACTAGCTCTCCCTGAACTCTTCATCTCTTTTTGTTAACCCTTCTGCATGCTAAAACAGCTCTAATTTATGAGCCAAAAGATTGAAACCGGCTGACCCGTTAATATTCATTATTCGAAGCTGCACGTTTCAGCATGCTCAGGTCCCTGCATTCAGAGAGGAAAGCCGCGGGTACAGCGTTTCCCATTATCGTCCCCACCTCTCCTATATATATGGCCGAGATTCTCCGCAGATCGAGTGCGGAGAGACGCTGGGTACAGCGTTTCCCATTATCATCCGCACCTCTCCTATGGCCGAGATTCTCCGCAGATCGAGTGCGGAGAGGCGCTGGGTACAGCGTTTCCCATAATCGTCCCCACCTCCCGTATGGCCTGGGTCCTTTGCAGAGACGAGAGCCCCCGCTCGGCCCCCTCGCAATCGTATATTTATAAATGTTTTCAAATTACGAGCGCAGATCTAGATCTACAGACTCTGCTTGCTTGCATAGCCCCGGATACTGACCCTCGCTCTGTCCGCGGTATTTCGCATCCTGCGAGGCTGCAGGCAACCATTCTCGCTTTCGCCGTAAACAGCAGCGGGGTGCGTGGGGCGCCCGCGGCCGGCCTCGCGATTGAGCTTGCGTGCACGTGCGCTCGAGCTAGGGCTCCTGCTCCTCCGCGTGCTTGCGCTTCCGGCGTTCGGTGGCCAGCTCGAGCTTCTCGACCCGCGCCTCGGGGAACCGGATTCCAACCGTATCAACCAGCCAGCGGCGGGCCGCGGCAAGGTCGAAGCGCTCCTCCAGCGTCATTGGGTCGTAGCCGGCCACCGAAAGGGACCCGCGGGGGCGGTGCTGCTGGTAGCGACGCGGGTTGAGGCGGAAGCGCTTTACGATTTCCGCAAAGGAGACGCATTCGGGCCCCGCGGGGAGGCCCTGGCGGCGCTTTCGCTCTTTCATCCCCACACCGCGGTTCGTGAGGCCCCGCCCGTCGGTGAGAATGTGCGGGACGGTGTCGCCGTAGAGGCCGTACCGGTTGTTCATACTCTTGGATTCCCACGGAAGCACTTGGTCCGCTGTTATGTCGCAGCGGGCGCAGGCAGGGCACAGGAGCCAGTTTGTGAGCGGGTCGACGACGGGAGGCTCGCGATCGCGCAGCGCGTACGGGCTCCCATACGAGACTTGGTTCCCGTAGTGGCAGACCCGGCAGCGGGTCGCCCCAAAGCCGAAGAAAACCATGTGCGCTGTCCCGCGCGGGGCTCCCTCCGGGATCAGAATGCCGCACTCGTCCTTGCAGAGCGCCCTCCACGCCGCATCTTCCTCTGCCACGAGGGTGCGATACGCGCGGCAGGTGGATCCCAGGGTCACCTTTGCGCACTTGGGGCCCAACTTTGCGACGATGCTGCGGACGATTTCATCGGGGAGGTCGGCGAGCGATCTTGACGTGACGCAGGGTGAGTCGCGCGACGCGACGATCGCCATCGAAAGAAATTCGTACGGCAATGTCGCGAGGGTCCCGGGAGACGCAACGGACGCCGGATCGACGGGTGCCAAATTCGACATTGGATTGCGAATGGGGACCATTGTGATCGGACGCCGACCAGTCGATTTCTTTTTGTGATTCGACTCCCCTACCCCACGTGCTCCCTCGTCGTATGAAGAATTGCATTTTCTACTGAAGCAGTTACATTTAATAGGTGACCACTGCGCATAAAAAGTGTACATGTGCACGCATACGTCGGAATAAATGTACACATGCATATTCTGACGCATGGCCGTCGGCCGCAAACGCCGAGCAAACAGAAATTGAAACAATCGATATCGAATTGCAAGCGCACGACACCGTATCTGCGTTTCAAGCTGTTATCTAGCGAAAATGCAACTGTTGCATCATAGATTCGAAATCGTAAGCGGCTCATCATCATCATCAAGTTGTGTTCACACGAAGCATTCGATGCGTATGTACACGCGGAGTAGACGGGCCGTGCTTGTGGGGAAGGACATGATGCGTGCGTTCTTAAATAGACCGCCCGCCCCGCAGCTGTCGACCGGTGGACCTGCCTCGTCATAAGCAGATGACACTGCGCACCGGCCGCAGCGGCAACTTGGAGATCGTCATCGAGCCAACCCTCGAAGGCGGACCAAAGCTCGTAGTAGAACTCGATGCAGGGGAAACGAAGATAGTGCGAGCCGGAGAATGGACGCTGTGGGTTGTCTCGCTGCACGGCGTGAGGGCCCTGGACACGCGGTGCTGTGCTTGGGGGGTCGAGTACGCGTTTTCATATCCCATCGGCGGCTTGGAAGGGCACCCCGATGGCTCTCTCGACGTGCTATTCGAGGGCGGTGGTCGGCGATTCCTTCCAAGGCCTTTCGAGGGAACGAACGGCGCCTTCCAGTCCCCTTGAACCGATCGCGGATCTTTGAAAGTTCTCGACTCGCGATCGATGTCAACGCTCGCATGATCTAGATCTATATGGTGGTCCAGGCTTAAGATGGAGCCGAATTGTGTGTATGTGTTTGTACATGTACGTGCATGTGTGTATGTACACAGACCACGTACAGTATTCAAACTGTCTGGCTCCCCGTGCACGTGTATGAGATTTCCTGTCCACAAAAAGAAAGCAATTGACATGAGAAACAATGAACACGTCTCTCTACGTCTGCAGCTGCGCGAATACCCGGGTACGGCCAGTGGGCGCACCCTGCCCTCCTCCCTCGCCCGCCGCCGCGGGCCGCAGCGCCCCGTACCCCTCCCGCCCTCGCCCCCTGCGGCGACGGGTACGGTCAGGGGCCGACCAAGGACGGGGCGGGCTACAGGGCGCACCCTGCCCTCTCCCGCGCCCGCCGCCGCGAGGCAGCAGCGCCCCGTACCCCTCCCGCCCTCGCCCCCTGCGGCGACGGGTACGGTCAGGGGCCGATCCAAGACGGGGCGGGCTCCAGGGCGCACCGCCCCGTACCCCTCCGGGCCGCGCCCCCTGCGGCGACGACGGTCAGGGGCCGATCCAAGACGGGGCGGGCTCCAGGGCGCACCCTGCCCTCCCCCCCGCGCCCGCCGCCGTGGGCCGCAGCGCCCCGTACCCCTCCGGGCCGCGCCCCCTGCGGCGACGACGGTCAGGGGCCGATCCAAGACGGGGCGGGCTCCAGGGCGCACCCTGCCCTCTTCCGCGCCCGCCGCCGTGGGCCGCAGCGCCCCGTACCCCTCCGGGCCGCGCCCCCTGCGGCGACGACGGTCAGGGGCCGATCCAAGACGGGGCGGGCTTCAGAGCGCACCTGGGCCCTCTTCCGCGCCCGCCGCCGTGGACCGCAGCGACCCGTACCCCTCCGGGCCGCGCTTCCTGCGGCGACGGGTACGGTAAGGGACCGGGCGACGACGGGGCGGGCTCCAGGGCGCACCTGGGCCCTCTTCCGCGCCCGCCGCCGTGGACCGCAGCGCCCCGTACCCCTCCGGGCCGCGCCCCCTGCGGCGACGGGTACGGTCAGGGGCCGATCCAAGACGGGGCGGGCCACAGGGCGCACCCCGCCCCCCTCCCGCGCCCGCCGCCGTACGCCGCAGCGACCCGTACCCCTCCGGGCCGCGCCCCCTGCGGCGACGGGTACGGTAAGGGACCGGGCGACGACGGGGCGGGCTTCAGAGCGCACCTGGGCCCTCTTCCGCGCCCGCCGCCGTGGACCGCAGCGCCCCGTACCCCTCCGGGCCGCGCCCCCTGCGGCGACGACGGTCAGGGGCCGATGACCGACGGGGCGGGCTCCAGGGCGCACCCTGCCCCCTCCCGCGCCCGCCGCCGTATGCCGCAGCGACCCGTACCCCTCCGGGCCGCGCCCCCTGCGGCGACGGGTACGGTAAGGGACCGGGCGACGACGGGGCGGGCTTCAGAGCGCACCTGGGCCCTCTTCCGCGCCCGCCGCCGTGGACCGCAGCGACCCGTACCCCTCCGGGCCGCGCCCCCTGCGGCGACGGGTACGGTAAGGGACCGGGCGACGACGGGGCGGGCTTCAGAGCGCACCTGGGCCCTCTTCCGCGCCCGCCGCCGTGGACCGCAGCGCCCCGTACCCCTCCGGGCCGCGCCCCCTGCGGCGACGGGTACGGTCAGGGGCCGATGACCGACGGGGCGGGCCACAGGGCGCACCCCGCCCCCCTCCCGCGCCCGCCGCCGTACGCCGCAGCGACCCGTACCCCTCCGGGCCGCGCCCCCTGCGGCGACGGGTACGGTAAGGGACCGGGCGACGACGGGGCGGGCTTCAGAGCGCACCTGGGCCCTCTTCCGCGCCCGCCGCCGTGGACCGCAGCGCCCCGTACCCCTCCGGGCCGCGCCCCCTGCGGCGACGGGTACGGTAAGGGACCGGGCGACGACGGGGCGGGCTTCAGAGCGCACCTGGGCCCTTTAAAGCTTCCGCGCCCGCCGCCGTACGCCGCAGCGCCCCCTTCCCGTCCACGCAGCACCTGAGCTGCGCCTCCTGCTGATCGGGACGGGGAATCCCAGGGAGCGGCCCGCGTTCTTCGGAGATCCCGGCGCGAACTCCTGAAGACGGCCTTTCTGCGACCCAACCCGATCAGTAGACGCAGCCACGAGCCTAAGCCTAAACCTAGGTTGCGGGACCCGGACCGGCGAAGATCGCCCCAGGCGGCTAGAGGTTCGCGACGTCGATTCGCCTGAGATTTGGCAGCCACCGGGCCGGGCCGCGCGCCACTCTCTTGTGGATGAGATCTACTAGCTAGATCTACAGCTGCAGGCCGTGCATATCCACGCGCAGCACCTGCGAGGGGATGCCTTTTCACGTACACCGCGCGTCGGCCTGCATGCGGAAGAGGCCGAGGACGGCCACTCGAGCTCGTGCGCCTGCAGCTGCGGTTCGCGGCCGCAGCACTGCGCCTGTCCACGGTCGCGCGGGCGCTGCGATACGATCTAAGACGCCACAAATCGCTTCGGTACTCCGGAAAACGTGCGCGAAAGGCGCGGTGGCCATCGCCGTGCGAGCGGGCCCCCTTGCGATCCGCGGCCGCCGAGCGGCTGGCGTGGGGCGCCGCCACGAACAACTAGAGCTTGTTCCACATGCTGCATCAGCGCTCGGCCGGGCTCGGGGCTGGCTCGCGCCGGCTGGGCCCGAAATCGACCCACGTTGTCGCGACGACGTGGCTCCGCTTCCCCCCCCCCCCCCCCCCCCCCCCTAGCTCCGTACCCCGCGGGGCGACTAAGCTAAGCTCTGAGCTTGTAGAAGGGCGCTGCAGACTCGGTGGGGCCCTTGTTCGCTCTGCAAGGTGAGCGAAAGACCTCTGAGCTCGTCGGGCCCGCGCGCGCGCACGTTCGGAAGAGTTGACCGCGCGTGCAGGTTCGGGCACAGGCGTCGTGCCGGGCGGGCGGAATCCGCTTCCGGAGTGCCGAGGAGGTTCTTTCGATGGCCCGCGGCAGCCAGCAGCAGCGCGAGCGCCACGAGCTCCAGGCCGCCGGAGAGTGCCTGCGGGAGGCCAGCAAGCTAATGGCGGGGCTGGCGGAGGCTCCAGCAAGCTCTTCCGGCCGCCCGTCGCCGGCAGTCGCTCGATTTGCAGCCTCTCTCGCCGAGCACGACGGCGGCGTGCGCTGCCACTTCTGCTTGGATCCGCTGCCCGAGCCGCCGGTCTACCTCTCGCCCTGCGCGCTCGACGAGATCGCGCCGTACATGGACCCCGAGGGCGAGCGGCAGCACGGGGTCGATGTGACGCAGTTCATCTTGATGGACGATTCCGCGCCGACCCCAGCTGCAGCGTCGGCCCCGGGCGACACGGGGCTGCGCCGCACGAGCTCCCGGAGAACCGGCAACAAAGCCGGTAGCAGTTGCGGGGGTGGGGAGGTCGCCAAGGTGATCAGCAATCTCGGAGTCGGGTGCATGGCCTGCCTCCTGAAGGCGCTCGCCGAGAGCAAGAGTGCCGGTGCGTCCCGCGCGCCGTTCGCGCCCCCCGCCCCGCCCCGAGCGCCGCAGCCTTTCCCCTCTCCGAGCGCACCAGCCCCTGACCTCCTCCTCCCGTCCGCAGACGGAACGCTGAAGTGCCGCGCTGGGTTCCGCGAGGCGGGGTGCGGGGAGAAGCACGCCGTGACGGCGGGCGGAGGCGCCGTCGGTTCCGAGCTCGCCTATCAGCCCTGCGGCGCCCTGGACGCCGTGCTCGGCATCGCCCGCGGCATCCGGAGCGCCCGCGGGCTCACCCCCGGCGACGCGGCGGCCAGCAAGCCCTGGAAGGCCGCGGAGGAGCGGTCCAACTCGAAGCTGCGGGGGCTGGTGGAGGTCATCGTCATCGACGACAGCGACGACGAGGAGGCCCCCCCGGCTCCGCCGCCCGGCAGCGCGGAGGTCGGCGGGGGCGGGCCCAGCGGCAGCAGCGGCGGCGGCCGCGGCGCAAAGCCTCCCCCGCGGGCCCCGGGGAAACCTCGGCACCCGGCGCCCCCCCCGCCCGAGGTAGAGCCCGAGGAGGATGCGAAGGAGGCCCCCGTGGCGACGCGGACGCGGGCGCAGGGGGCGGGAAAGGCCCCGGACGCGGCGCCCGCCCCCACCTCCGAGCTCCCCGCCGCGGCGTCCGACCCCGCATCCGGAGCGGGCGGCGGTCGTGTCTCGGGGCGCAGCCGCGGCCGTGCGACACGGCCGAAGCGGCCGAAGCGGGCGGCGGCGAGCGGTGAGGAGGCAAATGGAGAGGAGAGCCCGGGATCGGCGTCCTCCGAGGCGGAGGAGGGGGGCCACCCCCTCGACTCTGCCACGGTCCGCCTCCTCGCGGTCGCCTTCAGCACCCCCCGGGGGCGCGAAGGCGATCCCCGGAGGCCCGGCGAGGCGGCGTTCGACCCCGGCCTGCCCGCCGGGGAAGAAGAGCGACCGGAGGAGGAGGAGGAGGAGCAGCAGCAGCAGCAGCAGCAGCAGACAGACGAGGAGGCGGCCCCCGAGGAGGCGCTGCATGAAATCGACGGGGGAAGGATGGTTGCGACGCCGCACGACAACTACCAGCGCTGCATCGACGCCCTGGAGGGGCGGCGGCGGCGACGAGGGCGGCCGGGGCCGGCGGCGGCAGCGGGGGAGGGGCCTTGCGTCGTGGACGCGGTCGGCCGCCTTCTCTGCTCGAACCCGGCCCTCCGCGAGGAGCTCCGGGCGCGGGTGCAGGGGGGCGAGCGGGCCCGCTCCAAGGGCATGATGCTCGTCGGCGCGTCCATCTTCAGCCGCTGGCGGCGCTTCGTCGCGGACCAGGAGGCGAAGCGCGAGGCGGCGGCCGGGGGCGCCGGCCCCTCCAAGTCCACGGGCAAGCGCGTGCGGGAAGCCCGACCGAGGGCCGCCTCCGCCAACGCCCTCTCCAAGAAGCCGCAGATGGAGCTCTACGATAGCGCGGCGTGGGGCAAGGTGCTCAAGGAGGAGGTCTGCCCGCTCTTCGACCCGGTGCTGGGCGACGTGGGGGCCCTCACCAAGCCCAACGGCACGCCCGTGGGCGAGAGCACGAAGAGCCGCCGCTACACCTTTCTCCTCCGCCTGGGCCAGGCCCTCGCCCGCTTCCCGCCCCTCGCCGCCATCCCCGGCGCCGCCCCCTCCGCCCGCCTCCTCCGCGCCATCGCCTCCCTGGCGCACCTCGGCGACGAGGAGCTGGCGGCCCTCCGCCGGGACCTCAAGAGGGAGGCCGGCCGCGGCGGCCGCGACTTTGACCCCTCTCGCTTCGTCCCCGTCCCGACGGGGTCCGGTCCCCGCGCCCTCGCCCTCGCGCCCGTCGCAGAGGGCGGGGCCAAGCTCGAGTGCGTCCTCGACACGCCCCTCCTCGAGCTTCCTTTCTAGGCGCCGCCGCCCCCTGGCGCTCGCCTCGCCGGGCCGCGCCCCGGACTAGCCCTCCCCATTCCCCCTATCCCTATCGATACCCCCCACCCCACCCCCCTCTTTCTCCTCCCCCTCCCCCTCCCCCTTCCCCCCCCCTCCGAGTTCCCCGACGTACCCCTTCCCTCCTCCCCCCCCCCCCCCCCCCCCTCCGACGCCCTCAGAACCCTCCCTTTCCCTATCGATGTACACCCCAACCCCCCACTCCTCCCTCCCCCCCTGCGGCTCCCCCCCCCCTGCGGCTCCCCCCCCCTGCGGCTTCCCCCCTGCGGCTTCCCCCCACCCCCCACACCCGCCTCGTTGATTGATCTCATCCATTCCTTTTCCCGCTCCTTTCGGCTCGCTCTCCTTCTCTCTTCTGTTTTAGAATTCTACTCAGTGACTGCCCCCCCCCCCCCCCCCCCCCCCCCCCTCCCCCCCCCCTTCCCCCCCCCTCTCCCCCGGGGTCCCCCGGGACTTTCCTTTCGGCCGCGGCTTGCTTTCTGTTCCTTAGCTGTACTTTCATACGGTCTTTGATTTCGGCAAATTCTCGGTCTGGGACTCTGCCCGCTTCGATTTCCGAGTTGGACTTGTTAGCTGCAGTCCTTTCGCACATGCTTGCCTAGGGCTTTGCTTGTGTTTCGACGTCGTACCATCGGCGATCATGTGCTTGCATGGAAAGCAAATCAAGCACGATAGCAACACGCAGCAGGACCCGTACCACTCGTTGATGGTAGTCAACTTGAAATGAAATGTTGCATTCTATATGTATTCGTGGACTGAAAGATCAGTTACATATACATATATATACGTCCTACTCAAAGGAGACAACGGAAAGCACGTGGTGCGGGATCCAGAGCGAAAGCGGAATATCCTTCTTGGCCGCTCCAGAGCCAGCGGGCGGCCGCCAGCCTTTGACGACGGCCGGGATCGCTTTCCCGCAGTGTGCCAGCACACCAGCACTGATTCGGAGCGCCTTTCGAATTTCTTCGGTCAAGTCGCGCCCATCGATGTGCGCGGCTCGATTCGGGTGCAGCAGCTTGTCAAGCAGCCCTCTGCGGTCGAATGCCATCACGCCACGCATGAGTAAGTTAAATTAAGAAGCAGGCAGGTGCGGAGAGGTTTAAATGTGATTTAGAGCAGAATCTCAAACGAAACTTGAAGCTCTCTCGGGTCGAAATAAACCCGGAAACCCAGCCTGGAGCTCAAACGAAAGAGAGGGTGCGCACTTGTACGCAATCATGATCTGTGTGAGCCGTTTCGACTCCGGAAGTTGCTCAAAGTAGGGCCTCAGCGGCGCGAGATCCAGCACGGCATACGTTTCATCCCAGAGCCCGGCATCGATGTTGGCAAGGTTGGCCTTCGCCCACGCAGGTGCCAGCTCGGGTTTGTTGCTGTCCGGGTGGCGCTGCCGAAAGTGAAAGTAGGGTGCCCCTTCGGGATCGATGTCGCTCGCCTCGCTGGCGTCGCCGCTGCCTTGCAAAATCTCCAGCGTCTCAGAGCAAGTCTTTACCCTCCCCAGCGCCTGCACGAGCGCCTGCTCCAGAGTTTCCGGTCGCTGTGCCGGAGCGCCGCCATCCGTGGCTGCCGGCCCGCGGCTCCAAAAGTTCTTGGCCATGGGGGCGGCCATGACCGGCTCCTCCGGAGTGTCCGCGGGGAGCGCCGATAGCGGCGCCGCGACGTCGACAGCCGCGTGCACGGCGGCGTTGGCGACGCCGATGCTGTCGCGGTCGTTCGAGCCCGCCGCAGCGCCCTCTGCCGCGCCGGCAGGGCCCGCCCGTGCCGGGTCCGTCGTGCAATCGAGCGGCACGCCCACGCCCTCGAGCTTGCCCACAGCCGCGGGGCCGTCGGACGTGCCGCCCCCCGCAGAGGCGGACGCGGGGCCGGCGCCGTGCGTGTGCGCTTGCTGGGCAGCCTCGCGCGAATCCTTCGGGATCGATCTCGGAGAGGCCGGGGCGCTCGACGGGAGCGATGCCGCATCCTCCGAAGGGGTGCACGTGGAGGTTCTTGAGAGAGTCTCTGACTCGTCCGACGTCGACGTCTCCGAGGAGATGCTGACGACGGGAAGCGAGGGAAAAGCGGCGGTTGGCCGACCGGTCGGCTGCAGCTCACGATCGCGCTCAACCGATGCTTTACCGAGAACTGCGCATCGTTGTAAGCACGTGCACATCTCGCTATCGATTTTGGATTCGGGATCCGGAGCCTGCAGTCACGGCCCTCGCGTGTGTATAAATATCTATGCGCTCGCGTCCGCACCACGGCCGGTACCCGCCTCATGATCACTGCCCATATGCATGGACACGGTTGCGGAGCCGGAGCCTGGGCACCGGACTATGCCGGAAGCCGGCGCCGGCGGTGTGGGTCCACCATCGAATTCCCCGGCCCGCTCAAGTCGCTGACCGCCCTCGTGGCCACCGAAGGCTGCCTCGGGGCCCGCCTGCGCGTGCGATGGAGCAGTCACGCACTTTTACATGCACACGCGAGCGCGCAGATCTAGATCTAGCCTAGTAGAGTTTTCGCGTCGCCCAGCGCGCGCGGCAAAGATTGAGCTTTCGCAGACTTTGCGGGATACTCTGCGTTTCGCGATAATTAACGCACCATGGCCGCCTCGGATGCATGAAGCAGGCTAGCGCTCTCCTCGGTCGCGATCGGCACTGGCGACGGCCTGCCCGCCGCCGGTTCCGGTACCGGTGTGGCGCTCCGCGAGCGCGGTAGATCGTGGTGAGGAGACAAATCGACGGACGCTGTCTCCAAGTTCGGGTCCAGATGGGTTGGAGGGGGTCGCGCCGGCGCCGCGGCCGGCAGAACGACGGGTGCGGTCTTGGGGAGCAGAAGGTCGTAGTGTGCACGCTTCTCACCGTACCACAGAAGCTGAGCGTACCGTGATCAGGCGACGCGCTTTGATGTGTGCCGAAATGCGACACGCCGGATCAGAAAGCGCACGTGGATCGATCGAGGAGGGGCGATGCTCGAGGTGGGAGTGCTGGGCTGGCCCTGTTCACGATCATGGTCTGGGTGTCTATGCAAACCGAAAGTAAGGCAGGGCGGATGCGATGGGGGCTTGCAGCGCCCTATGCGCTCTTTGCGGATTTGATCGGGCGCGTGCACGGCATTTAATTATCTCGACAAAGACGCACTCTCGTATGGTGAGGTACAACTTTTCTCCCCTGGCTTTGTGCAGAGTGTGCACGACAATGCGAGAGTCAAGAAGGCTTGAAGCGACCTGCATTTCCGCATCTCCGCCTGCGCAAAGGGAGCTTTAGCTGCGGGCAACGCCGCATTCCGGCATCCTTTGGTTGCACATGGCTGGCGTGGAGAACACGTATTGTAATCTAGGAATCTACTTTCGCATGTGCGCCGTACCCCACGAGAACTCGTTCTTCAACATGAAATCAACGTATTCTTGAGTGCTGTTGAACCTGATGTCGCCACCCTCCCGGAGCTTGAGTTCCCACAGATTGCCCCCAACCAGCTGGTTCTGATTCACAAAAACAAACCGCGGAAGTCAGGTACCGGTTTAAATTGGCGTTATACGTGGTCATCGCAAAGGTGCCCGCGGCCTCTTTCGCCACCCATGCACGAGCGCATGCGCGCACCTGTGCGTCGAATCGCTCCTGCTGGGAGCTGATTTCGCAAAGGATCGCCTTGCGCAGCTCGCGGTGATCCTGGAATCTGCACGGCGCGCCACACACGTGCTTGTAGCCTTCGAACATCTGCGAGGATGTTGATTAAACGTAGGAAGGTGGGAGAGCAACGGTAGCCCTTCTAACGCAAAACATTAATTCCGTTTTTGCGGCCGCGATTGGGTGGATCACGAATTATATATAATATGAATAAATAAATAAGTGTCAACACTGATCTTGAAAAGGCTGTCGGGCTAGATCATCGACGCACCGCGCGAAACATACACGTGCCGTCTGCCAGGACTTTCTTCACATCGTACTGCTCTGCCTTTTCGAGCTTCGCGGACTTTGAATCAACGCTCAAAGTTGCATGCGCAACCACACCGGCGCCTTCCGGAGTCGCAGCGCGGTGAGGATCCCGATCTACATCGCCTCCCTAAGTGGCAAACGTGAGCTTCGCGATCGGTCTCTGGATTGGATGTAGCTAGTTCCGGATCCGCCGGGCTGGTAATGAGGCTGGAATTCTAAGGAGCTCGCTCGCATTTGCGCACCAATATCGTTGACGAAGGCCGCTCGGTGTCGGAGGAATTCGAAGGTGTCGGCCGTATGCTTGAGACTGGCGTGACTCGGACGGCCGCACGGTCGATATCATCCGCACCAAAGTCGGCCAACCCCGGGCGCTGATCCTGATAGCAAACATCAAAAAGATAGAGGGGTAGGCCCGCATGCTTCACTTCATTCGACGTGTCAACGCCGTGAAATCTAGAATCTAGATTCCTTGATGTGCGTCGAAATCGGGGGAGGTATATTAATTTAATATCATGATGCACGCACCAGTGAGCTACCCTTCGTGCCGCAGCTGCCGTACGCGTCGACGTCACCGATTGCGACTATCTCAGGCGCAAGTTTAGATTCGTCGTCGACGTCGTCGAGCTCCCGTGGTGCCACCAGCGGCTGCCAATCCTGGTGATATTCGCTCACGTCTGGCCAAAGCGTCCGCTGCTTGCTCCTGTGTTGTGCGATGATGTTATTCAGACCAGCGACCATGTGCCTGAGCCTAATGGGGACAGGCTCGCGTCTGAGATCATCCTGAAGATAACGGTTGCAATTGCGCTGAACTCGGAGCTTCTCTTCGAATTCACGTCGCGCTCGGATGTCAGCATAGTTGTACACGTTTAACGTGATTGTTCGCGGACTCAGGATGAGACGGGGATCGTGCTTCCTCTGTGCCTCCATCTGCATTTCGAACCAGCGCCACGCCTTTGCATCAAGAAGAAGTTTCTGTTTTGGAGAGCACTTGTTCGTGCGCTCGGTCCAAGCTACATAAAGCTTCACAGCCTCCTCGCCTGTGACTCGCTCCAGCTCAAATCTGCATGAAGCCACGTAAGCAATCGCCAGCTTTGAGCGCGAGGCGACGCGAAGAAGCGCAATTATGTAGATGTTTTGCTGCCATAGCTAAACGAAGTCGATTAATATTGAGGACGCACTGCTGGAACCGTTCGGACAGAGCTGCGTCGAATTCGGCCGCGTGATTTGTTGTTATGATAATCATTAACCCTTTCTGCTCCCGCCTGTACAATTCCTCCCCGCCGTCTTGTCCCCCCATGACAAGTTGCTTGAGCTATGGAATCGGTAATCAGCAGGTTGGAGATGAGAAATTGACATTGGATGCATAGCCAGTCCATGCCGGGCTGGGGGATGGTTGGCCCGGCGGACAGGGATGCGAACCGTTGCAGAGAGCCCCGAATTTTGATTCGCTCCGTACACACCTTCGCCCTCGCTGTGCATGCACACGCATCAAAGGTGCGATCGTCCATCGCGTGCGCAAACAAAATTGAGCTCTTATATTAATGACTTTTCTAGTGAAATGCACGCAATGGTTCGAATTCCTTGAATCTCGCGATCGCATTTACGTGCTGCCCCATGGACTGTGTCCCTGCAATTTGCACGTGGCAAGTGCGCACTCGAGGAGGACGAAGCATGGCTTGCAAGCCTTCCCCACAACCACAAGACCAGAAGTGATCTGATTGTCCACAGAGTGCTGCGGATGAATCGCGAGGTTGAGCCCAAAGAATGATATATACATACATATACTTGGAATTTGCGCATTTGAGGATAAAATATATATTTATCGATCTTTTTATACGTATCCACAGAACCGCACGTGCATACTCATGGCGATTAAACAACCACAAAACGACTCACGTATTCATCCTGCAGACCGGAGAGTGGCACGTTGATGAACAAAGCTTGCGGGCACTTGCGCTTCAAGTCCAGGAGCGCTCGCATTGCGAGCAGCGTCTTTCCGCATCCCTGTACGGTTAAAAAAAGTCATTCTGGTCCGAAGCGCGAAACATCAGGTTCAACAGATCAGGATCGTAAATCTATTTATATCTAAACGCTCAATTCCGGGGTTGGCTGTACATGTTCGGTAGAGATACCCCAAGACCCGTAAGAATTTCTGTGACTATGTATCTATACATTCACGTCAAAAAGACGACCGCTATGTGTATATAGCTATCGCTGGTTCTGTAATGATATACGCCAGTTCGATATAAAAAAAGAAGGGAAGACGTGGGCGCGCACCCCTGGGCCCACAAGAAGAACGCCGCCATGCGGCTGTTCCTCGTCAGGAGAGAGCATGCGCCTGACGAACTCTTTCACAAAATCTCTGGCATCGGCCATGGACTCCCCGGCTGAAGGAAAGTGCGGAATCAGAGTTTGAGCAATTGGATCATTCAGTGTTCGGGTGCAAAAGCTTTAATTTGCACGCGTCTGAATCATTCTCAGATGTTCCGGACCTAGTCCTGCATAAGGATCCGTCGCATCCTCCATGGCCACGACCGACTCCTCACCACCGGCCACGTTGTTCTGCAATCTTCTTGCCAGGCTCTCTCCGGCCTCGGCCCAGGAAACGATCTTGCCATAAACCTCCTTCCGCCGATCGCCGCTGACGCTGCCCTTGAGACCTCGCATAATATTTGCGGCTCGTTCTGCGGGGGAGCCTGCAGCGGGCTCCTTGACTTTGGCGAGTTTTTGGACGTCCTCCCACTTTTTGCACAGGCCTTGGACGAGCTCGACGTTTTCGGCAGCGTTCTTGGCCTTCGACTTCTTGGGCCGTGGTGGTGGCGGGGGCGGCCGGCCGGAACCCCCGCCGCCAGCAGAGCCCCCAGCTGTCGCCGCGGGCGCCGGCGCCGGCCCCGGCCCTGACTCGGTGTCGACGTCGTCGTCGCCGCGGAAGGACCACGGCCACATTGCGCGAAACTGCGCAGGCCCGTCGTCGCCTCTGCGCAATTGTTAACGCGTGCGAAATAAGCGCGCGGCGTCGACGCCGGAAATTCACTCGCGATCGGCGGCGTGCACGTGCCGTCACGCGCGAGAGGCAATCCAATTCGCCGATCCGGGGAGTTCTAGATCTGGAGGCTAGATAGGTAGTTCCGCTAGCATGGACGAAAAATACATTCTAGGCTCACACGTGGCTCTTTTGCGCTCTCAAGGGCAGAGCGGGAGACCTCAAAGCTAGCTAGCTGTAGAGCGCGGGGGGTGCCGGGCATACCTTGGTGCGCTCATCCCCATTGAGCTGAGATGGTTTTTCCATCGTTTGACGATACTTTTGAGCTTTTCGCATTTGCTCGCGATTTTCACGGCGGCGCGAATGCTTTCATGATACCGCAGAGTTTTTCTGGACTTGAGGGTGCTCGACGGCTCGCTTCTGCGCAGCAAAGAAAAGCGCCACGTGCACCCGATAGTAAGATCACTTTCGAATATTAATCAGATCGAAAAATACCTTGCGATCAGAACTATATCGTAAGTACTAGTATATATATTCGAAATCGCATTTAATTTGTGAATATGATCGAATCTTAAACAAATAAGAGCAATCATTGTGTACATATCTAATATGCGTATTCGTTTATTAGATATGGTGCGCATTTGTGTTAGAGATCATTGAGAAGCTCTAGAGCATTAATAAGCGCGATGGCGGCATGAATTCGAGGTTATATCATCTCCAGAGCATGCATGAGCCTGTACATGTACATGTGCTGCAGCTAGGACGACCAGACGGCGCACTGCAGCACGGACCTCGCAGAAGCGTCGACGTCGGCGCTTTCGATGCCGTTGGCCGCCCAGCAGCGAACGACGTCGTCAACCACCCTGATATCCCGCTCTCTCGCCTGCTGATCGCCGAGGGTAGGATCGTCGCGGCGCTCCAGGTCTGCCTTCAGAGTGCCCGAGACGACGCTTCTCACGATCTTCGCTTTTGTCTTCGTGGGGATGAGATTGTATTCTGTAAACAGCAAATCAGAGAGCTTCTGCAGCCTTGCATCCGGCTTGTTCACGGTCTCCTTCATCATGTGCTGCGCGACACCGGTCGGAAAACGCGCCCGCAAATTAAAACACAGAACGTGGTTCGTTTGCTCACCAAGAGAACGCCCGCAGGGTCGTACACATCGGCGACAGTGGCGTCGCGACAGTTATCGGCCGGCGCGATACACTCCGTCAGGTCCATGCTCTCGTCAAGAGGCACCAGATCTCCCCACGTGTCTACCTCCCCGTGACCCAGAGCGCCCTGCGAGAGCATCCGCGCGAGCGCAGCGCAGTTTCCTTCACCAGTCTCGCGCATCGATGGAGCTGGATCGATCTTTGTCGCGTCCTGAAGGATGTAGGTCGCCCCCGAAACGAAGCAGACGCGCGGGTTGGGATGGCAGAAGATTCTGTGCAACAGCCCGTCATCGTCTGGCCGCACGCGCCACGGGTAGTAGCTCTCGCTGGAGCTCGCGCTTGTGGGAATCGCGTTCAGAAGCACGACGTTCTTTGGGTCGACGGCGAGGACGCGATTCGTTCGCTGCAACTTTTCGTTGATGGTTTCCATCAAGTCCTCCACCCCAAAGACCCGTGCGCGCTTGTCTACGATGGACGCGCTCCGCAACGATGCTGGCGCCGACGACGACACACTTGAAATCACACATGCTGCGCCACAACGCCGCTGCCGGTATTTCTCACAGAGCTCCGTGATATCGAGAGGAAATTGAGGCCACGTGCTGCTCTCCGAACGGGGACACGGTTCCATTGCCGCGCTGCTGACGATGATGGTAATCTTGACGCGATCGGAATTGGCTCTCCTCACCTCCTCGGCCTGCACGGACGTCTTGGTGTCAGATTGATCTAGGCTCGCGTATACGTACCGGGAATTCAAAGCACTCTATTGAACTATAGCTAGCTGCAATGGAACGCTATTGTGGGCGTCGTTTGCGTGCCAGGAGCGTCGCATGCGCGGCCATTCAAGCAATAGATACAACGTGAAGCACCGACATAGACGTGACAGACGCCAGCTGGTTGTTGTCCTGGAGGGCGGCGAAAAGGACCCGGTCCTGCAAGAGTCGCGTGCGCGGGCCGCAGATGTCCAAAGGTTGATCACGAGGGGTGCACGAGCAGCCGCGACCGCGTTTCACGACGGGCAGGGGAACGGCATGGCGCAGTGCCTTTGCGGTGAGCCGGTAGTAGTGGCGTTTGGGCCCGGTCGTCGAGCTCGAGAGGTAGCAGCTGCACCGATCCAGGAATCGATCTGTTACCGAGTCGTCTGGATCAGGAACGGTGGGCGACGGTCGATTTCCGGATGCTCCGCTGGCAATCTTATTTACACAGCTGGGCAGAACTTACCCGCGGGGTGTTGGCCGTTACAATCTGGGCCCCCTGCAGCCTCGACCTCGTCGTCGGCTGATTTCTCCGACCCCTCTGGCTCACTGCCTTCGTCATCGCCGCCGCTGCTGGCGCTGGAGCTCTCATCATCGCTTCCGCTCCCTCTGCCGCCGTCGCCACCGCCACTGCCACCGCCGCCGCCGCCGCCGCCGCCGCCTTGAGCAGCTGCTGGCGCCGGTCCAGATCCGCTCGAGTCGCCCGCGCCGGCCACGGCTGGACGCTTAGAAGGTCGCTCCGCCTTGCTCTCCGGGCGCGCGCCGGCCGCGCCGCCTCCGCCGGCGCCAGGTGCTGCGCGCAGAAAGGCCAACGCGGGATGTCACGCATTAGCATTCGTGCGGTCGCACAGACGCAAGCTTGAAGAGGCCGATCGCGAGACGAGCGGCCCGAAATGCCATGGCCAATGGCAATGCAAATTCGATCGGATTCTATAGCTAGACGCGCGCACCTCGCGGATCGGCTCCTGGTGCCGGAGCCGGCTCGCCGCGCGCAACGCCCGCGGCAGATTCGTCAGAGGTGGACTTGCGCTTTGCTCGAATGGGGCCGACCGCCACTGGGACCCTCTTGATCTTTTTGTCGGAGGGCTTTCTCCCCGCGACTCCGGAGCTCTTCCCCCCGTGGCCGGCTGCGGCTGCGGCTCCATCTCCAGAGTCCGGATTGTCTCCGTCGGCACCGCGCTTCCGCGACATCACCCCCGGCCGGGAGCCCTGGGGAGTTGACGATGCATCTGCGTGTGCATTTGAATTTGTAAGTCCGTTGTGCGCGCTGCGAGATATAGAATTATAACGATGTCGAGTGCGTGCGAGACGATGAATCACGTGCAAGGAAGATGTCCATAGTGGCAGGTCAGCTAGATCATCATTATTAAGCCACTGGGCGCTCTTGCGCAAGGACGAACCTTGCGCGATGCCGGGTGCAGGCGTGCTGGCGGCGGGGGTGCCGGGGCCCGGACCAACGTTTCCGGCGTTCAAAGCCGCTTTGCGCTGCTCTAGCCGAGCAGTGCGTTCCGCCAACTCCACTTCAGCCTTGTCCAGCTTGTACATCAGCTCTTGGATCTCGAGATCCTCGTTTGACGCGCCCCTGCGAGATCGGCGTGTTCAAGTTCGAGTACAAACGTCGCATCCTGCGGGAAACAGGCGCTGCGCATGCCATGATGCGCCCTGCGATTGGGGTCCCAGGAAACGCACTCCTTTGCTCTTGCCTTCTGCAGATCCCTCTTCAGCTTGATCGTCTTGCCCCAAACTCTGGACCGCTGATCCGCGAGCTTTCGTAGCTGTTCGTCGGCAACCCCATGTACAAGAAGCCTGCGACACCTCGCATCAGTGATTTCGATCGGTCGCGAGGTCTCGCCCCCCAAGCGGCTGCACAAACCAGGACTCCTTGCAGCCGTAGCGGGTGCGGACCAACTCGACACGCTTGGCCGCGATGTCGACACCCGCCTCCCGCATCTCCTCGCAAAAGATGTTGACGATGTCGCGCTGCGCAAGCTCGTCCGTCTTCCATTCGTAGACCAGCGCCCGCTCCAGATCGCGGGATCCAAAATCCATCTTGATTTTGAAAACCACGGCCTCTGCAGCTGGGCATGCATATGCGCACGCAAGCGATTCAGCGCGCGCAACAGTGCCGATCATGGGCGCGCAGAGCACGGATCGAAATCGGACCGTCAAAGTCCAAGTCGCTTGTGTCGCTGGGCGGGCAAATGCAGCAGCAGGGCTTCGGAGGCCGATCGTGTTCGCGTGCTGCGCATGCACACGGGGTATCCGAGAAATATCAGCAACTGAAATCGAGGGGGCCAGATTGCGCGCCAGAACACGTGGCGGAAAATATGTGGGCGTACGTAAACTTTGCTCGTCGGTTTCGCCGTCATCGTCGCAGGGGATGGAGAGGCGGAAGCCGCTTGGCATGAGGATGTCCTGCGCCTCGCGCAGCGACGAGCACCATTCGGCTTCCAGCCCCTTTGGCACGGCGTATTCGAATCCATCCAGGTCGTGAATCGGGAGCGCGTCGGCAGCGGGGACGACAGGCACGCCTCCGCGTTCACGCGTAGCTGACGTGCGCAAAGACACGAAACCGTTAGAGAAGGCCGGACGATCAGCGAACTCTGCCGGCCGGACTGAATTAAGATCTATATTGCATTGTTCCGGGTCGAACCTGGGTCGGTTTCCGCATAGAAGGTGCGTGCGCGGGCCTGCAACTCGCAAAGCAAGCGCAAAGCAATGTCCTTTCCCATCGATACGAGGCCGCAGTGGGCGAGGTCGTGGGACAGCATGCGATCGCCAGGCTCGATGATGAGGAGGTCCCGCTCGCCACCTGCCACGGCGGCCACTTCGCCGTGGCACGCTATCACGGGGACATCGCTCGCGGCACGGCGGAGCAGGCCTTCCAGGCGCGGCACGACCAGATCGGAAAGCTGTAAAAGGAGCTTGAGCGCGGGGCTGTCCCCCTCGCGATCGCCCGCCTCGGACGGCTGCCGCCCGTGTGGAGACGACGTCGAAGTCGACTTGGGCGGCTTCAATTTCGCCTCGTACAGCTCCCTCGAAGCATCTGCTCATGCGGAACGTTACCCATGCCACGGCGCAAGGAGGCGCTAGAAGTTTAATTTAAAGGTGATCATGATCATGAGCGCGGGACGCGAGTGCAATTAAATGTGATGGATGGACGACTGTGTGAAAGCTTGCGATTGCATATGCATGAAACACTTCAACCGCAGTCTGAGATCCCGTTAAACGCACCTAGCAATATGAGCAGCTCGCGAATCGGGCGGCGATGGGAGCCGCCTGCATCGCTGATGGCTGCGACGTCCACTTTGCCCTTGCCGAATTCAGGTCTGAGGCGGTTGATTCGGGTAGCAGACTTGGCTAGAAATGCCTCGAAACGGTCCTCCAGCGATGGGAGACAATACACGGGTGATCCGAGGGTACCGCGTTCGCCAACTCCAGCCGGCGAATCGATGACGGTCTTCTTGAATTCAACGAAGAGCTCCAGTGCAGTCTTGAGGGCCTGCTTGCGCATGCAATAGGACGCGTCGGCTTCGACGTCCTCGGGCTGATTTGAGACCGGCCGCGGGTCAACATCCATTTGAGGAGCTGCGGTCGTCGCTGCAGAGGCCGGCGACGACGCCGACGGCGTTGTCGACAGAGGCTGTTGCACAAATGGCGGTGCCCCTGCCAATGTTGAGCCCGGAGCTGTCGGCCCCGCGCCTTCTGCGCCGGCAGCCTCCTCCTTTGATGTCACATCGACATCGAACGTGGCCGCGGTAGAGGACGATACCGAGCCCGCCGCGGCCTCGGCCCCCACGTCCGGCCGCGGCACCAGGGGATCAATATCGGTCGATGGCAACCCGACGAGTTCGCCAAAGTTGTGGAGGCGCCCAGCGACGGAATACGTGAAGCGAATGTCGTGCTTGCGGGCCATGTCCTCCTCGGCGCTCTCCCAGGCGCCTTGAGAGAGCTTCGCCTTTAAAGGTGCCAGTATCTGCACGCGGGCCCACATGGCCAAGCAGCCCCGCCGATTCAGGTAGGTCTGCGTCGAGAGATTGTCTCCGCCTACGCTTCCGCACCCCCATACGTCGCGAATTTCATTGCCCCCTGCGAATGAAGGCGAATCGAATTCAGCGCGGAAGTGGTATCGTTTGCGAGCCGTCGATGGCATCGCATTTGAAAGCAATGGGATCCGGACGTATTTGCGTAAGCAATTCCGAAGTTCATCCAATTCTACCCCAAAATCCGTCGCCCCTGAAGCAATCGTGCGACGCATGCGCACCTGGACCGGGGCCCTCGTCGTTTCCGCCGACACTGAAATCCACCCGCGCGCTTCCACCCGCTTTCGAATTCGAGATCTACGCGACAGTAATCAGGTGCACTCGTACGCGCGAGCCATCATTGATTCTTCCATGGAGAGGGCTCTTTATAGCTAGCGCTAGCTTCGGCGCACGCTTGCGTCGGCGATGCCCTCGGCTCCCATCTTCGTGGCCTGCATAAAGCCGTGGAAAGCCACCAGCGCCATGCTGAGCGCGGGCTCGATCTCCCCACGTGCTCCAAGCTCCGCTGCCATCACGGCGTCGGCATCGGTGATTTCGCAGTCCGAGTCATTGATGCGGGCGCGCTCGAGCTTCTCTCGGAGGAAGGTCTCGAGTCGCAACTTGGCAGCCAGCCGAGCCTGCCGTTCGATCCGCTCCCCGGCCTCGAAAGTGCTTGCAGCGGGGTCGATGTCGATCTCCAGCACCCCGGGCCGATGGCGAGGTGCCGCCTTTGAGCCCGAGCTCGAGGAGAGCTGCAGCTGGAGGTGCGGGGATACATGTGGGTGGCGCGGCATCGATATCAGCCGAGTACGCGCGGAGCGGTATCTGATGCATGAGGGCGCGCGCACCGACTTTGGATCGCCCCCGCGATCGCTCAAGGGTAGAGATGGGGTAGCGCGACCACTGTCGACGTTGGTGGCGGCTCCAAGTCCGCGGTCCGCGGCCGGCGCTGGCGGCGCGGCGGATCGCGAGTGCGGACCCAAGCCCGGGGCCGGCTGCAGCTGCGGCCCGCGGTCGCCCGCCACCGCAGAGTCGCCCTGGCCGGGGCACAACGCGGCGTCGTGCACCGCGTCCGAGGCGAGATACTCCTTGAAAAGAGAGGGCAAGGGCGACGTTGCCGGCTGCATCGATACACTTGCAGCTTGCAACTGGGCCGCCGATCCCCCGCCCTCCTCTGAATCTTTCAAGACGATCGCGATCTTGAACGAGCCGGAGGGAGTGCAGGAGCTCGCCACAGCCTTTGCGACTGCCGGCGGGGGCGGGGGCGATGGCGGCAGCGGCGGCAGCGGGTCTGTCGGTAGTTGAATTAATTAATTGTGAGATGCAAATGCAGTGATGAGCGTTTGTATACGTATGTGCCGCGAAAATGAGAATGTATATATTGTGTACGTAGGCGCACCGATTTTGAGGATGGGCTTTGCAGCTTTGGCCTCCGAGGACGTCGACAGCAGAGAATCGAGCCAAAACGGGGAGAGATCGGGATCCTTGACATCTGGAGCGACGAGACTGCCGAGGGTGGGGCCCTCTTTGTGGACGCTCGTGAACCGGAGATCGTGCTTCGCGCCCATCAGCTCCTCCACCTCTGCCCAGGAAGGTCCGAGAGCTTCCTTCAACGGGGCAAGGATTTGGGCGCGGGCACAGAAGACATCTTTGACCCCAACCATGAGGTCAGGAGACAAGGCCAGCAGACTCTCCAGCAGGCTCCGATTCTTCTTCTTCTCGAGCTCGTCCTTTGCAACCGGTAGGGCTTGACCTGGATCTGGCACGCTCGCGGAGTGGCAGTAAGCAAAAGCGAAGGCCGAGCGGTGGCGCCGCAGCCACCCGCGGTCAATGTCTAAAATTCCAAGCAGGCGCCTGTACATGTATACGTAGAGCAGCGCATGCGCAGGCCTAGGTCGCGGCAAAATAGAATCGGTTTGCCGACGCACCTGCCTCTTTCGCACCGCTTGTACTCTCGACGAGGCAGATGTCGAGAGACACGGAAGACTGTTCGCCGCATGCCGAAGCCGGCTTGCCATCGTCCCCCTCGAGCTCCCCGCCGGCCTTGCTGACATTGCACTGGCTACGATGGACGGCTTTCCCGGCTTCAAACCAGCAGAAGACGAACCCCAGCGCCATGCCCAGCTCTCGGGGGATCTCTCCACGTGCCGCGCACTCGACGGCCACTTGGGCCTCCTCCGCGGTGAGCGTGTACCTCCCGTTGCGGGCGAGCTTGAGCTTCTCCTCCAGTGCCTTTTCCAGCATACGCCTGCTCCGGTCGACGAGTTCCCCGACACTCGATGTGGGTGAGAGCTCCAGGGCGGGCTCCTTGTCCTTTGCGGGCGGGGACGCGGGGAGTGCGCTAGCGCTAGCGCTTGGCGGTTGCACGTCGGAGACGAGGTCCGCAAATGACATTCCGTGGGGGAGGTGAAGATTGCCCAACCGCACATGATTGGTGCAGGCGCAGCACTGGATCTCCGTGTCGGCGGTCAATTGGCCTCCGCTCTGCACGCACGCAAAAGCATGTTAATTGCTTGCCAGTACTAGCCCTCTGCTTGTCTGGAACGAGAGGCGTGGCGTCGACGTCGACGTTTTGCATTCTAGAAACACAAAGGTAGATATCGATGGCACGCCGCCCGCGGCCGGCTCTAGATATGCAGCAAGCGCTGGATGTCCATTTAGCGAGCAGGTGGATTGTATATATGAGCGCACCGTGCGTTTGTTCTTCGCCGATTGTACGAGCTCGCGACAATGCTCCAAGCAAACGATGTGGGCTTGACCATGACATAGCACGTGAAGGATGACATAGTCCTCGGCCTTTTGACCGACCATGTCTCGGGATTGATCAGTGCACAGGGCGCAAGCCGTGATCTTGTCGTCGTCGACTCCGGAGAGGTACGTCGCCCGAATGCGAGCGGAGATCAGCTCGTCATGGGAAGGGGGCTCCTTCAGAGGGGCGAGCGGGAGGAAACGCTCCAGATCGAAATCGACGGCGTCTTCTTGCGCAAGTTGAACCGGAGGGCGGCTCTCGCGGACGGTGCCTGCATCTGTTGCGTACGAAAGTCATTCGTCTCGCGCACCCTTCAGCTTGTTGCGGAGGAAACGTCAAGCGGTAACATTGGGGATTCGAATTCGGGAACAGGAACGCAAACTTAGACTCTTCCGTCGGCTTAAGGTCGGCGTGGGGAGATTTGAATTATTGGGAGGCAACCGCTTGATTTGACACGCAAGACGTTTGCGATTGATCATTTATAAGGAATGCAAGATTTAAGAAACACTGGATGCCAGCTGCAGGCTGCAATTGTACAACTAGCACGTCGATTCGCAATTGATCGTGTATGAGCGCAGAAGGATCGCGAGTACTAGTTCGATTCAAATCAAAGGTAACCAAATCAGGCCACACGTGCACGGACCGAGATATTCGGCAACGAATGTCCCAAACGTCATGGGCTGAAAATCGCGAATCGTCTCCTGGAGGAGAGCAAGCGAACGATGGTAGAACAGTCGATCAGGAAGGCCAGTTCGGGGATGCCAGCCCGACGTCGACTCGCTGAAATGCCATAGCGTATTGTCGCTGCGATACATGTGCGAAAGGAAGCCAACTGCGTCCACGACCGAGACGTTGCGGAGATGATCGAGCTTGCTCATAACAGGGAATAGCAGCTGAAAATCGTTCGCATAAATCGTAGCGCCGGACAGAACAAGGCGCGTCACGATGGAGATGAGACATTCGATACGATTTCGAACTCTCTTATTTTCCGCGTCTCCGGTGCCACCGGTCTGTGCACGTGTGCTTTGATCGTACAATTCCACAGCAGCATGAAGCGACTCGGCCGCAATTGTCAGCAGTCGCTTTTTGCAACATACACACGGATCGCGATCGCGGGCGTCCAGCGTACGCAGCGAGGATTCGAATTCGTTGAAGTCGACGATTTCCTCGTTAATGAAATCCTGCAGACACGTTACAATTGGCGAAAGTTACAATTATATCGAGCCAAATCGAACTTCAGCAGTACTAGTTAGCTTGGTGTCAGATGCATGCGCATATATGCGCGGCATGCAGATCTAGATCTACTTCCAACCGATACATGAGTTCAATACAACGCACCTTTGCCGTTTGGCGGTAAAAGGACAAGATGTGAGCGCAGTCTCCAGAGTGCGCTGCTTTGATGACACGAACGAGAGTAACAAGAACGCCGAGTTCATGATCCCTCTTGGAAATTGCGTCTGCGGCTCAATTGATATGCACAACGTATACATGTGCCCGTGGGGAGTTAATTCAGAACGACGCACGTGCACCCTTGGTAACATACGCTGCCCGTAAAGTGGAAAAGCTCGCGTCTCGATCTGGGGGAGGTAACGGTGTAGAAGCCCGAAGCAGCAGGTTTTTCCGAGGTCCCTCGTTCCAGAAGAAGACCCGATCGACAAAGCCAGCCTCAAGAGGGACGCGTGCGAGTATGTTGTAACCATTTATCACGGTTGGGATGAGCAATCTGTTGGAAATCTCCATGAGCAGATCCGGAACGATTGAACCGCGACCCGCTGCAATTGCCGTCAGAAACTTGTCGAGCTCCTTGGCGTTGTGGATGAGCGCGTTCAGAGCCGCGGCGGATACGTAGGACAGGGCTTTTCCGGGCGCGAGGGGTTCCTTTAACACGGTTGAGATGCTGAGAAAGAGCAATTTTAGCAGCTCGACTGCGGGTGGGTAGTCTTGCTCCCGCATCTCAAGCAGCAGAGGGCCGAGAACACTGCTCCAGCATGCAGCCGCCTTTTCAAGTGCAAACTTCGACTGTACAGTGCGTACGTATCAGAGAACGCAGATGCCGAATCCATGGTCTGCATTTGTGCGCACCTTTATATTATTCAAATATGACTGGAAGCGCTCATCGCGATCGAGCCGGGTCTGCAGCACGGACCCGGGCCCGGAAGGCCCAGCTGCAGGGTGCGGTACCTCCTCAAATTCCAGCCGATTAAACTGCGAAACAAATTCGAGATATCATTCGGTTTCTGCGAGTGCAACGCTTTCGCATGTACATGCGTAAGTGCACGTAGGCCGATATGTGCCTATATACCGAAAATAGCTGCAGGCGCTTGCTCTTGAATTAAAAAGGATTTTAGATAAAAAGAACTAGACGTTATATTCACTCTTCGAATTAGCAAGACGTGCCTGCGAGAGAATCAAATGGATGATTGCAAAATAGGGTCCACGTCGCTTTTGATACGTATTTGGATTGACAGTTAACGTTGTAGCGTCATCGGAAGGGATAGCGGTAGCGACAGATGAAGACTTGTCGATCGCGAGGCCAAAGTTTTGAAACTGGACGCCGACGATCATGTCGCTCTCCGAGATAGAGGTGCGATCGTGCAGCTGCTCCAAGTGCTCCTCGGAGAAGTCATAGCGACTGATGCAGCTGAAGGCATCCAGGAGATTTAGAACAACACGCCCCGATTCGCGCTTTGAAATTTCGTCTCGCGGTTGGAAATCAACAAGCGAAGGAAGCAGATTGATCTGACAATTGGCAAGTGCATGAATGAAAGGATGGTGCACGTTCATAAACCAGCCGCCGACTGTGCCAATCCGGCGCACTGCGGCATCGAAATCGAATACCGGTTGTTAAAAGCGTGCACGTACGCGTGTGGAATTGAATGCTTATACGGATAGTTTCATTTGGTCATAGGAAACCGATCTAGAACGAAGATAAGACGTGCGCATACACGGACGCATGTGCATGCGAGCATTTTGAAATGATAACATTTGGAATCGGGATCCGATGATCCAACCGTTCGGTTGGAGCGCGAGCGAATCGGCCGCGGACCGGGCGTCTAATCTCAAATATGTTGGACAAATATTGTATATGGTGCGTAATTATTGAACGCAGAGATATATGCCGCGAGCTGAGCACCGTGAGCGAATTCGCCACCAGTGGATCCGGAGTCGCACCCGTGCACGTACCCGTCTGAGATAGCGACCCCTGGGCATGCATATGCATGTGCACAGACATGCACACGCGCGCGTGAGTATTGTGCACAAATCACGATCACGTTCAATGCACGATTTTTTATTATAATAATAGTCATAATTGATTGCGGATCGTATTTTGTTTGAGAGACTATAGCTACGGTGGGACGGATCGCAGCTATAGGCGAGCTTGAAGAAACGATGCACGCACGCACCTCCAGAAGCAACGTTCCAGCGCGAGTTGCGGGGATTGGAGCGCTTGCAGTTGCAGCTGCCAGCACCGCGAACAAGAATGGCAAAAAGGGTTTCAACAGCACTCGGCTCGAGAGTTGAGACCGTGAAGCGACTGTGGGCGAAGCGGTACTCGCAGGAATTCGAATGATCTCGCCATTCCAACGTGGCGAGGTCGATACCATAAAACGTCTCGTCGGGAGAGAGGGATTCCCGGAGGTAATCATCGGAGAGGCGCCGGCGTAGGCCTCCACGAGCTCTGTAGCCCATGGCGAGGGCGAAGCTGTAGCCACCGCGCTGCTTGGGGCAGGCCCCCGAGCGAACAAGCTGATCGACGGTCTCGATGTAAGCCCCGAGGCGGCTCTGAGCGTGACGCGTCTTGATGCAGCCGGCGTACGTCCCGGCGTACACCGCAAGGAGGAGGGCCCGTCCGTGCCCCGCATCGACCGCCGCCCCCGCCTCCAGAAGCTGAGCGACAATCTCCCTCCGCCCCCCGGCAGATGCGGCGGCCAGGGCGAGGTCTAGCTGGGCAGCCCGATCCGCCGCCCCCCGCACGGAGTGCGCGTCGCCGGCGGTACCGGCAACAGCGGTCGCGAGCTGCTCGGCAACGCGGGCCGCGTCGCCCTTGAACGCTGCGAAAGCCAGCTCGGAGCTCAGAACGCAGGCGGCGAGCTCGATGTCCAGACCGCCGAGCGCTCCGATGTTGGTCCCGACCGTGCCCTCGGGAACAGAGGTATTGTGCAGTCGGGTGCAGTACGAGAAGAGGCCCTCGGTCAGCTGCTTGAGCGCCTCGTCGCAGTCGCGCGGGGCCATCCACAGCGGAAGGTCCAGCTTGGCGCCGCCCAGATCCGGAGGCCAGATGAGCGGAGGCTCGGCCATTTGCATGTCCGACAGCAACTCCATCTGGTTCGTTTTCAGAATCGACAGCCTGGGGAAAAATCCTGCTTGTGAGACCTCGCGTTCGAGAGTATGGACTCGCGAGCGCACACGCGATGGTGAAGTACTATATATAGATAGAACAAGCCTTTATACTAATTCATTTTTAAGCTAAACCCGTTGAACGTTAACTAGCTGCATATATAGGAGCCTAGATCGGGCGAGCGAGACGACGCCCACGGCCAGGAACTGGAGCTGCAGCTGCGCATGCGCACGCTGCGGCGCTAGACACATGTACAGCGATAGCTGCGGGGAAAATATAGAGATCTAGAGTCGGTAAGCCTTGAAGGTGGTCCTAGGCCTAAAGATTCAGAGGACTGCAAACGCAAACGCAGCCCGCGCTTACCAGCGCCAAAGGCAATCTCCGGCGTCCTGGACCTCCAACAGGTGCCGCAAGGGGGCTCGCGGGTCGAAGTCGGGATCCGCGAACAGGCCTGGGTCGCGATTCGCCCCATGCACGTGCAGGAGGCCAGGTGCGGGTCCAGATCCTCCTTCGAATTCCACGCGTACGGCCGGCTCATCCTCACGGTTGATCATGCGATGAAGCACGTCGTCGACGTCCGGGCCGCCCTCCGTAAGAGCCGGTACGCACGCATCGGACATGGTACCGGCCGCGGGAGACCTGCGCGCGCTGACATGAGCTTCGAGGTCGCGCGCGCGAACATGGACCGATCGATATCGGAAGCCGCTGAGCTTGATCAATGATCATGAGCCGCTGATCATGAGCCGGGCACTGCTAACGCTATAGCTAGTAGCGTTCCGAAAGTTTGGGATCCGTGCACGCATCACTAGTGCTGATTATGAGTCATGGCATGCATATGTCACAGTGTGTATGGATCGGACCGTCGGACGTCAATTGCAACTCTCATGCATATGTATACGTATAGCATGTAATCCGGCCCGGCGGCCCATGCCATCATGCCATGATGCCAAATGCATGTATATCATGTGTGCACGTGTGACCGCGCGGCCCGGGGCCCGCGGCCGGCAGTATACGTTTATATACGTATATTTGAGTGAAGTTATGTGTGTAATTATAAGACTCAGTGAGATGCGGTTGCGCATGCATGTATATGCCGCATATGCATTGCGCAGGCCTAGCCTGACGGCAACAGGCTCGTTCTTTCCGAAGTTCTATCATAGTATATAGATATGTGTGTGTGGCTATCTCGGTACTGCGCATGGTGCTCGGGGGTAATTCTAGATCTAGCCGCGGCGGCCGCGGGCGCCGCAGCCGCCGCTACGTATACGCACCGAATTCCGAAAGTTCGAAACGGTGTTACGGTCCCGCTGCCAGGCTGCCCAGCGTCGACAGAAGCCCAAGCCGAAGCCACCAGAGAGTATAGATAACCGTCGAACTGCCGCGAGTCACGGTCAGGGGTCCGACGGTCGACGTCGCCGCGACTCGCCGGGGTCGGTCGCGGCAGTACACTGTGACAATAGCTCTAGCGCGCTAGCTCAGAACGCGGCTGCTGTGCCGCAGTACCGAACGTTAACTTGAAAGCTTGAACTTCGGAAAGCCTTGAAGCTAGCTATATATAGAAGCCTTGAAGGCTTCGAGCTCGAGTTCGGATTCTGACTTCGGAAGCTCCGAGGCTCACGTACACGGCCGGGACGGGGGGCCGCGGACCGTGGCACTGGGGTCCACTGTGGGGGCCAGTAGGCGCGCCGCCAGCTGCAGTGCCCGCCATGGCCAGTGGCCAGTGGCCAGTGGCCACTGCCAGGCTGGGGCGCCAGTGTCCGGCGGCCGCGCCCGGCCACGCCGCCACGCACCGTGAGTGACGCACGGCACCGTGCACGTGGCCCGTGGGTCCGTGACGAGCCCGGCGAGTCACAGACTCGCAGAGTCAGGCCGACCCAGGCGGACTCTGCCAGTCTGGCCGCGGGCTGGGCCGCCTGCCAGGCTGGGCGGGCCATAACTTACTAAGTTAAGCTTGCCGGTGGTACTACGTATACGGTATACAGTACTAGTATACTAGCTAAAGGCTACTACTTGAAAGGCTAGTACAGTATAATTATATAATTCATTACGCCGTGACGATCGCGAGGCGAGCCTCGAGCTCGGAGTGACCGCGACTCCGCGAGTCATCAATGACTCATCATCAGAGTTGACAGAGTAATGTGATCACCGTGGCACTGATCAGTGATCATGAGTCTGACACTCTGAGTGAGTCACGTCCCGGAGTCCGACGGTCCGACGGTCGACTTCACTGAGTCAAGGCCGAGTTTCGCGCAACGTCAACTTGGCAAGCTTTCAAGTTTAAGCCTTGAAGTTGGCGGCGCAGTACTAGTACTAGTGCGGCCACGGTGCTCTCTCCTGAGTCTCTAGTAGTACTGTAGGACGGCTTAAATTGCCGTAGTTTTAAATTGCCGTAAAGTTTTTTTTTGAGAGACTACGGTGGGGCGAACCCCCCGTAGGTAGTGATATTAAGGACAACAAAGCAATCACAAATTGCCGTAAATTGCCGAGAGGCTGAATTCGGCTACTCTCTAGTACCCCTAAGAATTCTCGGCTTTACAGACGAGAAATATTCATTAATACATATTTGTGTTTCACGTTTTTGCATATATAATAATTGGTAGAGGCGCGCGGCGCCACCGTGGCACGCGCATCATCGGCGGCGATTCGGCGCATGCATGCGATCATGATCATTCAAATGACGCACTGACTCAGTCATTATTGCTATGATGCTGGTCCATTGCTGGATTGATGCATGAAATGCCATGAATGGGCCATTGGGCGGCGGATGGCGCCGCATGTGCAATTTTTACTACCGTGTAGCCTGCGGTGTAGGGAGTCTACCGTAGTACCGGTCGGGACTCTAGGGAGTCAGCCCGGCGGCCTGGCAGGGAGTCAGGGACGCGCCGCGCCGGCCCGCGCGCGCGGTGCGGCAAATCACTGAGTCTGACGGTCATTTGCTGAGAAGTTGCCAAGTTGATTTGGTCCCCGCCGAGTCGGCGCCGAGTCGCCGCCGAGTAATACGCCGGCGCCGACTCCCCGGGCCCCGGCGCCGCCGGGCCGGCGGGCTGGTCCAGACTGTACTACGGTAGCTACCGGTAGCTATCATAGTATATAGTACAGACTGCTGTACAGCAGTACAACGGACTCTAGTACGGTACCGGCCCGGCGGTACTACGGTAGTAGTACCGTAGTACGGACTCCGGGACTCCCGGACCGGGGGTCGTAGACTCGTACGCGTAGAATCGTAGTAGTGTCATGATCACATGTACAGTATACATGACACTATAGCTACCGCCGGCCGTACTACGGTAGTACTACATGTACAAAACTACGTCATGTAGTACGGACCCTACGGACCGGCTACGTTAAAGGGTACCACTGTACAACTAGTACCACTAGCTAGCCTAGTAGCGGCTAGTACTAGGGTAATAGCCTGCATGCGCAGGCTGCAGGCTCAGCGGCTGCAGCCACCGCGGGCCGCGGCGCGAATGGAGCTCAGCGGCTGCCTCCGCTGGAGATTTAGAGTTGGGGTCACGATCTGGGCTGCCCGGCAGCCCTGCCAGGCTGCTGGGACTTGCAGGCGTCGGCGAGGCCTCCGCCGTCGCCGTGCTCGCGGCACAAGCCCGCACGGTCGCTGCGATCGGTCCCAGCCTCCTCCCCGGGCCCGGTACCGGTGCGCTCCCTGCGCATCTCCGGTGGCTCCAGCGCTAGCGCCGACCCCATGGCCACCTCGTCGTCCTCGCCGCCCGCCGCCTCGGCTGGCCCGCCCCGGACCCGCGCGTGCTCCCCTGCCCTCTCCTCGAGCCCGCCGTTGGTCGCCGCCCTCCCCAAGATCTAGAGCGCCGGCAGAGCGACGCAGCCGGGGGCGGGGCGGTGGCGGGACGTGTCCGACGACGCGCTCGTGGCCCTCCGGAGCGTCCCCACGGCCCTTTGTCTCCGTCTAGGATCGCTGAGGCATGTCTCTCTCCTGGCGGGCGGCGGCAGGGACGCGGGGGCGGGGGAGGCGGCCGACGGGCCCGGCGAGCCGCAAGATGCCCCGTACGCCCCCGTCCCCTGCCCCCCCCTACTCCCCCCCCCCCCCCCCCCCCATCTCTTGAGCGCTCGCCGAGGGCCGCCCCGCGCGGCGGCAGGGGCCCGGAGCAGCCGGAGGAGGAGGGCGCACCGCCGTCCAAGCGCCGATGAAGGGAGGCGGCCGCGGACGGGGGTACGGATAGTCCAGATCCGGCGCGGCGGGCGCCAGACGGGGTGCGATCGAGGACGAGGAGGCGGCGGGGTGATGCGGGGCGGGGGAGGGGGAGGGGCAGGAGCGCGGCCGGGGCGGACCGGCTGCGGGCCCTCTGGCCCAGTGGGCGCGTACGCGTACGCCGGTAGCGGCGTCGGATTTCGTTTTCCTCTTTCGAGACGTCGTTTCCTCGGATAGGGCCCCTCTCGTTCACAGGCTAGGTGCTGGCCCGCAGCGGGGCCCCCGAGCGAGGGCTCGGTTCCTGTGCGCCTTCATTGAATGTCTCAATAATGCATGACGTCGACACGAGATGCGCAGACACGGCCCCTTTCATTTGCGACACTGTAGCCGTTATGATTTGCATGAAGCTGTACAATTTCTTTGTTTCGGATGTATGATATTCGCGCGCGCCTGCTCATCTATACTTCTACATGAATCTTCTACTAGGCTAGTCAGTCGACGTCAGGGGGCCTTTTCTTCTGCTTTCAATTTCGCATGCTACGAGGTACATTTCACGGTTCTCGTGCTGCAAAAGCCTCAACTTTCGCGCCTTTTCAGGGAACCGTAGTAGTACAGCATAGCAGTGATACCGTTGCCGTTGCAGCGCCAAAGCCAGTCTCCGGCCCGAGGCTCTCGAGCTCTTTTTCGCGAATGAATACCGTAGTATTAAATTTATCCGAATGCAGAGACGAGTTGCAGCCTCTCATTTTTCCGTTTCTGCAGCTAGCCCGTAGGGAGGCAGTCGTCCGCCGACTGGAAGCGGAGGCCGGCATCGCGGGCCGCCTCTGCGAGTTTCTGCATGCACGCCACCTTGCGCGCGAGGCCTCCCGAGGCCTTTTTAACCCTCATCTCGCACACGCGGGCCGATGCCGCGTCCTTGAACCCGTAGGCGACCGCGACGAGGCGCCACGGGCCCCTGCCGCGGCAGAACGAGTTCTTGATCGAGCCCGTAAAGTGCTCGTGAAGGCGGCGCTTCAGGTTGGTGGTGGAGCCCGTGTAGCTGACCTTGCCATTCTCCAATATGTACACGGCGGGGCTCGACCCCACGAGAACGACGAGGGGGTCCTCCGCGAGCTCGAGGGCAGAGGGGGAGCTCGCGCTCGCCGGGGCTGCGGCCGTCGGCGATGCTGCAGAGCGCGTGGCGCGCACGTGATCGAGCACGGCGCACGCAGCTCGCTCCGTCTGCGTCGGCGTCGACGTCGACGTCGCGATCGGCGGCAGCGGCAAGCTTAAGCCGCCGGAAGCGGGCGTATGCACGGTCTCGAGTTCGAGGCTTGCTTCGAGATCCGCCCCATCGCGATCGCCTGCAGCAGGATCCATAGATACCTATTTATCTATTAATATTGCCAAGAACCAGAGACGATGAGCCCTGCCCCGGCAATTTGTTTTTATTTATGTGTCCGGCCGGCCAGGCCCTCAATGGCCCAGCCCGCCAGCTGACCCCCGGCGATATGATGGCGATATCGATGTCGATCCTTAGGGCCTGTGCCGGTGTGATCGCGGTCTTTTAATCGAGAGCACGCCGCGCCAAGCTTAAGCCTGAATCGGTACTCGGGACGGGAATTTCGATAAGGTTCTTCGCCATACATGTCCAACCGAAATTCTAGCGGAGCACAGCAAACGATTGGCGCGAAACTGAGCACGTCTGAAGTGCAGTTTAGAGCAATCTAGAGCAGGGAGATTTTGGGTTTCGCGCCAATGTCTCGCCGTGCAGAAGTTGGCCTCGGGGGTCGCTGCGCCCCGGCCCCCTCTTCAGCCCTCGACAGCGCAAGGCAGCTCAAGGCCCGCCCAGGCCCCCCCGCTCCCCCCAACTGCCCTTCCCGGGACTCGAACGCTGGGGCAATAAGACGCCGGCCGGGCGCGCTGCTAGCTCGGCTAGCTCGCCGCGAAACTGGCCTTTTCCTCGTCGCTTTTGTATGGCCATACATCTAGGAAAATTTCGTACCGCATCCGCACGAAACTGAGCCTTATTCTAGCATCAAGATGCATACTAGCTAGTATTAAACGCTTCAGTTTCTCGCCAATCGCTTTCCATTATTTTATCCAGCCAAATCGACCAGACAATCCTAGAGTTGACACTCGCCGTAGATATAATGCTTTCGAACTGGTATTCGCTGGATTCCGGGTTTTATAATCATGTGCGCACGTACTACGGTATACGTAGCTACTGACTCTGAGGTCCTTTTCATTTTGAATCGATCTAATTATAAAGCAGTCACGTTGACGTAAGCGTCGACATATGCAGTTGAATCCGAATTCTATTAGTATTAATTTCATGCGACTCGCCACGGCGTCCGACGGTCGGTGATTTGGTTTTTGGTGAATTCAATGCATATGATTACCGGCCACAGTCTCTAGACACCAGCACTGCGGGGGCTGCCCAGGGGCACAGTGAAGTTTTAGATGCGCATAAGTGTCCGAATTCGAATATATAAATACAACACTGTAACACGGGCGTACGCGTGTGAGTCTATTAATTACAAACAATGCCCGTGTATGCGACCAGCTAGCTGAAGGGGGCATACGGAAGGAGAAAAATGCTGTATCCAGAAGCGCTCGGTACAATGACGGCGCGCTCGTCCGCCGTGAAGCGCACGCCGCGGTGCACGGCGATCGAACCCTCAGCGCGAAAGGGAACACGAAAGGGCCCCGCCCGCAGCCCTCGAAAAGGCCAGACGACCTCTACCGATGCCATACTACGGCCGTGGGTCGACAGGGGGCGTTTGTAGAAAGCAAGAACAGAGCGGCTTGGGGTTGTGCACATCACGATAGAGACGGGAATCCCGAGGACTTCGAACAGGTCGTCCCTGACAAGCGTCTCGCTTACGCTTTGCGTGAGCTCCCATGCATTCGTCTTCGGATTGAAGGGGCGCCACGAAGAGGGACCTGTTGGAAGGCCCACGATGTAAAACGAATTTTGAGAGACATCGAGATAACCCTCGCGCCCCGGGGCAGACCACGTGGAAGGCAAGTCCGCGAAGATCGGTGTGAGCGTGGCGACGCGATGCCGCACTGGCTCCCACACGAACGAGCTGGTTTGACACACGGCGAGCACGCGGCTCTCCCCGCAGGGGCCAAAAAGCGAATCGAGATGACATCGCGAAGGGTTGACCGGGGATCCCGAACCTCGGATGTGCCCGCGCACAGCGTGTAGCGAGCTGCCCACCACCAGTAGACGTGCTTGCGACTGGCGGAATGCACGATCCACGGGCTCTCATCTTTTGGACCCTGAATGCGGGGCCAGGGCCCGGGAAAGAAAAGTTGCCCGCGACCGCGCGTCACGTTTTCGCGGTCGGGCTCGTAAATTGCAACCGAGTTCGTGTACTGTAACCAAAGGCGCCCTGAGGGGTCGCGCGCCATATCGACCAGCCAGGCGTGCGAGTTACGAAAAACGGGGGTCCATCGACCGGACTCCAAGTCCACGACGTGAATTGTTTCGCTCCCTCCGACGGCCAGGCCGACGTGGTTTTCATCGATGGCAACAATTCGCCGCACTCGCTTTTGAGGTATTATCGTGAGTGCGCTCGACGTCAGGTCCTTTGTCTCGCTAGGAGGTCCGCCCCCGGACGGAATTACCCTGTATCGACCCTCTCGATACAAGGCGACGCGCCCATCCGGCAGCCCAAACACGATGCCAGGAGCTCCAAATGCAGGAGCCCAGCTCGGAGCCCCTTTAATGGAGGGAGCCGCGTCGCGCTCATGATCGCCGACGCCTTGCAGAAGAGAAACGATGCGGTACTCATCGGTCTCGTAGCTGTGCACAACGGCCCACTCGCCGGAGGCCGCGAGGATAAGCGAGCCGCTCTCTCCTGGGGACAAGATGGGCAAGGCGAGAATGGCGGGTCGAGGCGGTCGGAAAAGCAGCCCGAGATCGGCAGGCATAGGGGCGGCCCGCCCCGCCTTGTGAAACACGGGATAGAGGCATCGCGTCATCTCTCCCGCGTCGACCGAACCGAATCGCGTCCGGGCGGATAGCCTCTTGGAGCAGATGGAAGCGAGCACGGCTGGGTCGGCCCGCAATAGTACGGCGATTGCAGAATCGGGTGCGAAAGGAAGGTCAGCGTCCACGTCTTCCGCAAAACCAGACACAGTTTTGCACGAGAGAGTGGATTGCGCATATGCGTGCCATACGCAAGCCCATGAGGAGCTGCAGGAGGCCGGATAAGGCATATTAGAGCTTGGAAGTGAGTGGGCATTGCAATTGCAATGGATATCCTGCGCATGCAAACGCGAGTCGCGATCGGATTCAAGCACCGTGTCCGTATACGTATTTGCACCCCTCATGATCAGAACGCGTCTCGAACTCCGGATCGGGGTCTTTGAGCTTGTGCTTGCAATTGCACGTGGGTCCCTTTTGGGATGTGCCATATATGCATCCCACCCATGGCAAGGCCCCCGATTTGAAACGCGGGATCGACCGGAGCTCGCGATCGGAACGAATTCGGTGGACGTCGACGTAAATGGGAAACAGCGCACTACGGTACCCTCAGGTTCAGTTGCAGGCGGTCTTCTGCTTGGCTTATACAATTAATCATGAATAAATCTAAGGAGGGAAAGGGGGAGAGGTGGGGGTGGGGGGCGCTTCAAAATTTCGGGGACACCAGAAATCTAGATCTAGAGCGGCCGTGGTCTTATATAATTAAGGAGGACTGGACGTCAATGGGAAACGGCGTATCCCCAGGTGCCGAGCTGAGCTTGGCCAGATGGAGAGACGAGGTGGGGGGTCCTTGAGCGAAGCCTGGACGTAAATGGGAAACGCAGTACCCCCCAAGGGGGCGAGCTGAGCTTGGCCAGAGGAAGAGACGGAGGAGGGGGCCGGGGGCCTTGAGCGAAGCCTGGACGTAAATGGGAAACGCAGTACCCCCCAGGGGGGCGAGCTGAGCTTGGCCAGAGGAAGAGACGGAGGAAGGGGGACCTTGAGCGAAGCCTGGACGTAAATGGGAAACGCAGTACCCCCCAGGGGGGGGGGGCGAGCTGAGCTTGGCCGGAGGGAGAGAGGAGAGAGAGGGGAGGGGGCCTTGAGCAAAGCCTGGACGTAAATGGGAAACGCAGTACCCCCGAGGGGGCAAGCTGAGCTTGGCCGGAGGGAGAGACGGAGAGAGGGGAGGGGCGGCCTTGAGCGAAGCCTGGACGTAAATGGGAAACGCAGTACCCCCTTCCCCTCCCATCCACCCTCCATGAGCCAATCCGAGCACATGATCATGATCATCAACTATTATCGCAATAATAATCAATCAAGCAGTAGGAATATTATGAGATCGCAGCGTCAGTTTAGATCTGCGGTCGATTCTAGATCGGATCCCGTCCCCCGCGCGAGCCTTCTCTCTCTAGATGCAGATGTAGATCTCAATCTAAATGGCATCGATGCCATGATAATCATATATATGCAGCTGCAGGCTGCAAGGAGAGCTGGGGGTACAGCGTTTCCCATTTACGTCCAGGGCTCCCCTATGGCCGGGGTGTCCCGCAGAGAGGAGAGCGGGGGGGACAGCGTTTCCCATTTACGTCCAGGGCTCCCCTATGGCCGGGGTGTCCCGCAGAGAGGAGATCTGCGGGGGGACAGCGTTTCCCATTATCGTCCAGGGCTCCCCTATGGCCGGGGTGTCCCGCAGAGAGGAGAGCGGGGGGTACAGCGTTTCCCATTATCGTCCAGGGCTCCCCTATGGCCGGGGTGTCCCGCAGAGAGGAGAGCGGGGGGGTACAGCGTTTCCCATTATCGTCCAGGGCTCCCCTTTGGCCGGGGCCCCCCGCAGAAAGGAGAGCTGGGGGGTACAGCGTTTCCCATTTACGTCCAGGGCTCCCCTATGACCGGTGTGCCCCGCAGAGAGGAGATCTGCGGGGGGACAGCGTTTCCCATTATCGTCCAGGGCCCTCGTACACATGCACATTGCCGGCCCCGGGGTCCCCGCAGATCTAGAGAGGAGATCTTTGGGGTCAGGGGTTACAGCGTTTCCCATTTACGTCCAGGGCTCCTCTTTCGAAGCGTGCGCGTGATCATGAGACTCTGAGATCGCGGCCATCTTTGGGACTCGGAGCTGTAGACCTCGCCAATCGCGAGTCGCGTTGTGCGCGGGCCGCGGCCGGCCGCGCGCGGGTCCAAAGTCAACTGTGCTGCATTCAATCATAATTTGCATTTACGTATATATACATTTGCGGCCGTGCGGGCCTTGCCAGCACTCTAGATCTAGATCTAGATATAGATTTATCATCGTATGGCGTATGCGGGCCGGGGGCGCGGCGAGCCGGAGCGCGTGCAGCCAGCAGGGCTTGCGGCGCGCGTCGGCGAGCTCCGGCCGTGGGCCCGGGCCCGGGGCCCGGGGCTGGCCATGGGCGCGAGGCATGTGCGAGGCGTGAGAGCGGGTGCAGCTGCAGGCGGTCTTCTGCTTGGCTTGATCATGAATAAATCTAGAGGTGGGGGGCGGGGGGAGGGGGGAGGGGGGCGGGGGGGGGGGGGGGGGGGGGGGGGGGGAGAGGGCAGAGGTAGGGGCGGGGGGGCGCTTTCAAATTTTCGGGAGCTCCAGAAATCAAGATCTAGAGCGGCCGCGGCCTTGAGGGAGGCCTGGACGTAAATGGGAAACGCTGTAACCCCTGGCACACGAACTGAGTCTAGCCAGGGAGAAGCGGGGGGGGGGGAAGGGGGGGAGAGGGGGGCTTTCTTACAATCACCCATATGCACGGCAGCCCGGCGGCCCCCCTCTCCCCCCCCCCCCCCCCCACCCCCCATGAGCCAATCCGAGCACACTGACATGATCATGATCATCAACGATTATCGCAATAGTAATGATCAAGCACTAGGAATATTAAAATGAGATCTAAGCGTCGACGTCGGTCTAGATCTAGATCTAGATCTAAATCTGCGGCTGTCAAGACGACACTAGCTATATAGATCAGATCCCGTCCCCCGCACGCGCCTTCTAGATCTCACTCTAGATTTAGATGTCGCTCTCAATCTAAATGGCATCGATGCCATGATCATCATATGCAGCTGCAGGCTGCAAGGAGAGCTGGCCGTGGGATACAGCGTTTCCCATTTACGTCCAGGGCTCCCCTATGGCCGGGGTGTCCCGCAGAGAGGAGAGCGGGGTATAGCGTTTCCCATTATCGTCCAGGGCTCCCCTATGGCCGGGGTCCCTCGCAGAGAGGATGGCTGTGGGGGTACAGCGTTTTCCATTTACGTCCAAGGCTCCCCTTTCCCCTCGCTCTCTTCAGCCAACTGCAGGCCGACCGCATACCTCCCTCTCGCTCTCTCGACAGCTGGATGGGGGGTCGAGGAGGAGGCCCGAAAAGTCGAAAGATCTAGATCTAGCTAGGCGCCGTTCAACTCTCGCAGGCGACAATCCCAACACGATCATGTGGTGCGATTACGATCGAGCTGGCAGGGCGCCCACATCGATCGAGCTAGCCTACTAGGCGCCTCCCAGCCACCGGCCCGGGGGCGGGACAGAAAGAATCCGAGGGGGGCAGATCTAGAGGCGCGCGCACTGCACGGCCGCGAGAGAGAGGAGCTCCGCCACCTCCCCGCCCGCCCGGGGTGCAGAGCTGGACCGCCGTGCGTGTCCCGGTCCGCTGGTGTGCGTCTCCTTTGCCTGCTCCTGCAGCTGAGCGAGGGAGCGACGAGGGGTCCCCGAGACCGGGGCGCCCGGGCCCGGGCGCGATGGGGGCAGGGCATCGAGAGCTCGAGCGAGCGGTCTCGATCGCGAGAGGGCGCACCGGTACGGCCCTGCCGAAGAGGCCGCCGTCGGCCCGGACGACGACCGAGGGCTCCGAGCGGGACCGGCCGCGGCGCGCGCGCCTCCGGTCCCGAAACCGTCCCGAGCCGGTCCAGCTCGGGGCGACGTCGAGCAGGCTGGCATTGGCCACATGCATGGCTGGCGAGACGCGCGCAGTGCGCCTAGCTGTAGCCGTAGGCCAATGGCAAGCTCAAGGCTAGGCCATGCGCGCGCCCGACGCGCCGCGGCCGCTCGGGCTCCTCGTGCTCGCGATCGAGCCCCCGCCACTCGATTCTTCTCCGTCTGCAGCTGCAGCTGGATCTGCGCGCCGCGGCGCGCGTTACGTGGCGGCGGGGCCGACGGGGCGCATCGGCGCATGCGCACTAGCACTGCGGCAGCTGCGCATGCAGGCCCGGGGCAGGAGACGCCCACGTGCGCGTGGGACGAGCTCTGAGATCGACAGCGCGCCCATGGCGATCTCGATTCCACGCGTTCAAGGCCGCACGGCCAGCGCATCGCCGATCTAGATCTAGATCAAGACGGCTCGAACTCGATGCTGCATGACGGCTTCACTCGCTGCGATGCCGATGCCGATGCCGATGCAATCGAGCCGATGCATGTGCCGCTCTTCCCCGCAAGCTCGCTCGACCGCACTGGGGGCGGCCGCCCCGCGCTGTTCTCGCCGGCACGGGGCAAAGGATCCAGACTTGGAGCGTGCAGTCCGCCAGTGATCGGGCCCTAGATCTCCTTTCCGCACGACTTAAGCGCGGGGCGCGCGGGGCCACGGGGCGGCCTCGAGCGCGAGGTGCGACTGTACCCCACTGGCCCGCCCCGCTCTCTTGGATCGGCGGCTCCGACCCACCTCTGCGGTGCGGTACGCTCCTCTCGGATTTGGGCCCCCGTTCCGACCGGATTCGCAGACCCTGCGCCTTTCCGCAACATTCGATCCGCGAGCTACGAGCACGCGCGATCCACCGTGGCACGCGCGCCATTTGAGAGCCGCGCTGCGAGCGCGGACGATGGCCTGCCGTCCACCGCAGCCGCCCCCGTGCGCCCCTGCCATCCGATCTGCGACCCGCGGCCATCTCGCACCTTTCTCCCTCGATGGCGTCGCCCGATCGGCCCTCCACGGTGCACGCCGGCTCTTAGAATGGGTCTGGCCGCCTCTGGAAGACGCAGCGACGCCGGGGCTCGCAGGTCGCCGAGCTGGAGACGGGAATCTCTTCTTCTTGCATCCTCGGTTCGTACGGCGCTAAGCCTCGCCGACCGCGCTCCCCGGGTCGCGCTCGCGTGCTCACCGACCCTCAGCGGTGGCGGGGCGGCGTGGGACGCTTCGTTCTCTTCGGGGCGGGCTGGGCGGGGGCGGCACCCGCGGGATCGGGCGGACGAGGCCGAGCGGGGGCCGATCCGTCGGCTCCGGCAGCTGCGGCGCGACCGCCGGCTCCATCCCTTTCTCTTCCCTCTTTCCGGCGCGCCCCGTGTCCGGCGCGCCGTCCGGCCCGGTTCCTTTGGCCGCGGTCACGGCCCGCGGTTCTTCCGCGGCCTCCCGCGCGCCCGCGGGGCCCCGAGCCGCCCCGTACGGCGGCCCCCGCACGCGGCGTCGGAGGAGCGGGGGCGAGGACGGCCCGCCCCCAGGCCCAGCAGGTCGGAGATGCGGGCCGGGGGCGTGCGGATGTCGACGGCGCCATTGCGGGCATCGTACCTCACCGGCGCGAGGGTGCGCACGCCCGTCCACTCGCGCGCGCTGCCCTCTGAGCTCGGCGTCCAGAGCGCCCCGAACCGGCGGAGGACGGCCCAGCGCGACTCGTACTCGCCGCTCGGGAGGCGCACCATCTGCACCAGCCGGGCGAACACGGTCCGGGCAGCGGGTCCGCCGCGTGCGTCGCCACCGCCGCCGCCACCTGCCCCGGGGGTACGGGCTCGCGCTGACCCACCTCAGGTGCCACACGGGCCGCGACGGCGGGTCCGCGGGCTGCGCGGCGGGAGAGCGGGCGCTCCGGGCCCGGAGACGCCGCGGGGAGGCGGCCCGACGCCCCTTGGTCTCCGCCCCGCGTCCCGTCCCCGACGCCCCGCCCCCGCGGCGGGCCCTCGTGCGGCTCCCGCTGCCGTTGGGGCAGGTCTGCGCGTGCCTTCGGGCCCCCGCCGCCGTCTGAAAGGTCTGGCGTCGGTGAGACGGTGCGCGTGCGCGCGCGCGCGCTCGCTCCCCCTCGCTCGCTCGCGGAAGGGCGGGGCGGGGCGGGCTCACCCGTCGGCAGGGCTCGCAGTACCGGCCCTCTCCGATCGCGAGGTCGAGCTCCATCTGGTCTCCCGGGTCGAGGCGCCGCCGCTGCCACGGGAACCGCTTCGGCTTTCGCGGCCGCTCCTCTTCCTCCTCTTCCTCTTCCTCCTCTTCCTCTTCCTCTTCCTCCTCTTGCTCCTCCTCCTCCTCCTCCTCTTCCTCTTCCTCCTCTTCTTTGCCGCCCTCTGTCTCGCTCCGGCTCCCGCTCCGGCTCCCGCTCCCGCTCCCGCTTCCGCTCCGGCTCTCCGGCTCCCCTCCCTTTCCGGGCGGGGTACCGCCTCCCCGCGGGGACGGGCGGCGGTGCGCGGCGGGACCGACGTCGGCGTCGCGCCCGTCGACGTCTCGGGAGCGCGGGGCGAGCTCGGAGGCGGCAGAGGGCGACCGCAAAGGGTACGGCGGTGCGGACGGGTACGGCGGTGGGACGGGTACGGCGGCGGGCGCCTCGCCGGGCCCGGCCCGCCCGGGTCCGGATCGGCGGGAGGAGGGCCGGCGGCGAGTCGCGGTCGGCGGCCCCCGTGGCCGCTCCCGCTCGGCGGCGCGGCGGCGCTCGTGCTCCTCGGCCAGGCGCTGGAGGTACGCGACGGCGGCCGTCGCCGTGCGCTGCCGCGCGCTGGCGTCGTAGTGCGTCGTCGCCGTCTGCGGCGTGTGCGCCAGGAGGCGCGCCACGCCCTCGGTCACCGCCGCCGCCGCGTCCCCCTCGATCAGGTTCCCGCCGCCTGGTCCCGCACGTGCGTCGTGATGACCGCCCGCATCGTCTTGGCCGTCACAGGCACCCGGTGTAGCGCACCATCACCTGCGCGCGCGCGCGCGCGGGCGCGCGGGGCGCCGGCGTCAGCGTCGGCGTCGGGATTCGAGCCCCGCGGTAGGTTCGCTCCCCTCTTCCCCCCCTCCCCCCCTCCCCCTCCTCCCCCCCCTCCTTCTCCCCCCCCCCCCCCCCCCCCCCCCCCCTCTTCTCCCCGAGCGCACCTTTCTGACAAAGGCCGCCCAGCCGCTCTCGGAGAGGCAGGTGCCGAGGCTCGAGGCAAAGAGCCAGCCCTGGTCGGGCCCGCCCGGCGCAGGAGGAGGGCGCGGAACCGCTCGATGTAGACGTCGAGCGGCCCCTGGAGGCAGTCGGCGATCGGCACGATCATCGCGCCGTGGGACCTGCGCGGCCCGGCCTCGGCGCGGGCGGAGGGGAGGGGCAGGGGGGTACGAGGGCGCGGGGGCGCGCACTTGGCCGTCTTCGAGACGAGCTCGCCGGTCTCCCCGTGGCGCATCTCGAGGAGGCTCAGGTGCCACCGCCCGCCGTCGCGGCGCAGCGTGTGACCGATGCGCAGGCGCCGCACGACGCCGACGCGGGCCGGCGTCACCGAGATGAACCCGATGAGCACGGCCTCGCGCAGCAGCCGGGCCTTGTCCAGCTCGAGCGGCGCCCGCTCGTACGCCGCGAGCGCCTCGACCCGCGCGGACAGCACCGCGTCGAACGAGACCCAGTTCGGTCCGCGCGGCCGCCACCCCGCTGCTGCTTCTTCTCCTTTTCGAGCTGCGTCTTCAGGTTCCGGAGGGGGCGCGCGTGGGGACCCTCGGAGGACCCTCCGCCCGGCCCGCCCGACGTACCCCCTCCGCCGCCGCCGCCGCCGCCGCCAGAGGTGCGGGAGCAGACAAAGGTGTAGGCCTGCATGATGCTCTGCGTGTACCCCGCGAGCGTGCCGGGCGCGAGCCTGCGCTCCTCGCGCAGGTACTGCAGGAAGCGGACGTAGATCTCGACAAAGTCGGCCCGCGCCAGCAGGTCCATGGTGAGGGGCCCGACGCGCTCGCGCTCCTTGACGTACCCCAGCAGGCGGCCGATCGTCCCCACGTCGTTGACGAGCACCGTGCTGCGCTCCGCCGCGCCCCCCTGGCGGTCGGGGTTGAGGGCCGAGGTGCGCCACGCCTGAAACGCCGCCAGCTGGTTCTTCAGCTCCCGTGACATCTCCGCCTCGCGCAGGGCGTACGGCGCCAGGCGCTCCGGCTCCGGCTCGCCCCCCGTCGGCCGCCTCTTCCTCCTCCTCCTCCCTCCCTCCTCCTTGCCCTCTCCTCCCTCGGGGTTCGAGGGGCCCTGCGTCTCGCCCTCTTCGGCCTCGGCGGACGATCCCGAGGAGCGGGAAGAGGACGAGGAGAGCGAGGACGGGGGCGGGGCGAGGGCAAGGGCCCGGCGGCGCGCGGCGGGGCGGAGGAGGAGGAGGAGGGGGAGGGCCGGGGCCGGCGGAGGGCCCCTACCCCCGCCGACGGGCGGCCGGGGGGTACCGAGGGGGCGGCGGGGGAGGACGACGCGCTCGGCGTCGGGCAGCGAGTCCTCGTCAAAGAGGACGACCTCCTTGTCCACCATCCCGCTCTCCAGGAGCGTCCGGTACGCCTCGCGCTTCTCCGCGATGAAGCGCCCGTTCTCCTCCGAGATCGCCGCCGACACCGCCTCGCCCCTTCGCACGTAGGCCAGGCTCCCCGCGGAGATCTCGTCGCCCCAGGGGAACCCCGTCATCACCTCCGTCGTGAGCGCCTCGGCGAACCAGAGCGTCCACGGCCCGCACTGGTACCCGTCCCGACCTGCAGGCGCCGCGCGTCTCCGTGACGAAGCGGTAGCGGGGAAAGGCGGCCTTGCAGGCGCGCTCGAGCCTGGGTCGGGCGGGCCGCCGAGCGAGTCCCAGAAGCGCGTCTGCTTCGACGCCCCGTCCACCGCGAGGAGGGTCCAGTGGCCCCCGCTCGATCCCCCCTGGGTGCGCTCCCCGCCGCGCCTCAGGTTGCCGACGCTGACGGGGCAGAGGACGCAGGTCCCGCGCTCGGCGGCGCCCAGGGCCCTGCGCGCCCGCCGGGCCTCGTCGGCGCGCGCGTACCGGAGCAGCAGCGACGTCACGATCTCGACGTGCATGGGGTAGAGGGCCTTGATCCGTCCCCCGGCGCCGGCGCGGAGCAGCAGCAGCGTGAGGACGTTGGCGATCTCGGCGTCGCGGAGCCAGCTCTTGCGGCCGAAGATCGAGATGCGGCGGGCCAGCGGGAGGGGCCGGGAGGGCCCGCAGCGGCCACGGCGGCCGGGTCCGCCCCTCGAGCACGAGGCGGCCCTCTGGAACTCGGCGGCCAGCCCCTCTCTCCGGTCCGGCAGCGCCCCGAGGAAGCGCTCCGCCCCAGGGCGCTGACAAAGGCCCACCTGCGCGCAGATCCGTGCGTCGCGACGTCGGCCCGAGGCCGCCGTAGTGGACGAGGGTGCGGGTGAGGAGGGCGAGCCGCTCGCGCCCCACCGTCCGCGTGCTCGCCTCGAAGCGGTGCGGCCCGCCCACCGCGAGGTCCGGGTGCCGCCTCATGATCTCCATCCGGACGCAGTTCGTGGAGCGCGAGTCCCCGTAGGCCGCCTGGGCGAGGCTCGCCAGCGGGATCCACCACTCGAGCTCCGGCACCTGCGTACCCCCCCCCCGGCCCCCACCGTTGCCGGCGGCGATGGGAAGGGGGGTACAGGGGTACGCACCTCGATCCGCCGCGCGCGCACGGCCAGGAACCGATCCCCCGCGGCGCGCAGGACCTGCATCTCGAGGCGCTCGAGACGGGCCTGCCTCCGGCGCTCCAGCGCGGCGTAGAGCTCGGCCGCCCCGCGGTGCATGCGCCCGTCCTGCGAGCGCTCCCACGTGTTGCTCACGATCGGCTCGACGTAGCGCAGGGGCAGGACCCGCGGCGGCCGCTCCTGCGCGTCGTGCACGTTGCGCGCGATGGCGCCAGCGTCTCCAGGAGGAGGATGGCGTTTTCGTCGGGCAGCGGCGCGTCGGGACCCGGTGCGCCTCGGTGAGCGCCTCGTCGCCGCTCGCGATGCCCAGCAGACGCCTGAGCTCGGCCGTGCAGACGCAGGGCCGGCGTCCGTCCGCAGGACCACGAGGCGGGCCGGCCCGTACGGCCCTCGAACTCGGCCAGCTCGTACGTGTCCGTGACCGCGGAGAACATTCTCTGTCCCCGCGGCCGCCCCTCTCCGAGTCGGGCGCGCGGGGGCTTTTAGTCGCGGCGCCCCGGCCCCTCTCGGGCCTTTGTCGGCCCTTAGTTGCAGTACCCTGAGGCCTTTGCCGGCCGCTTCATTGCAGTACCCCTGCCTGCCTCGCGACCTCGCATTCATTGCAGTACCCCTGCCGCCTCGCTTCCCCCACCTCTTTTCCCGCCCCTCGGGGCCGCTTCCGAGGCCTCGCTCCGCGCGCCTTGCGCGGCGCGAGCGCCGGCGCCGAGCGCGCTATCAGCGTAGAACGGCGTGCAGAGCACGCACGGCGCCTTTCCGCGCCGTTTGCGCGCGTCTGGAGCGCCCCTGGGGGGAGGGGGGCCCCCCCGGGGTCGCGATCGAGGGCCGAAAGAGGGGCCGCATATACCGCACTAAAATTAGCATCAATTAGAGGGGGTCCCCTGCATCCCTTCGACGGCCTTTGTGCGGATCCGAAAATTCATTTGACCCTTTTTCGGGGGGTGGGACTGGTATGGCAATTTTCCCTTCCCAATTATTGGGCTATCTGAAAAAAATATATACCGGTAGAACTACTGTGTAATTGGCTGGGATCCGGTACCGAGAAAGTATATATATCATGATCATATGCATATGCATAGTATGCTCCTAGATATGCTCTTAGTAGCTATAGAACGTCATATGCGAAGTTCTAGGTTGCCATTGGCCGAGGCAATTTGACGGTTCGATTCGAATTCACCCACCGGTACCGAGCACAGCCCGCGGGAAAACCGGGCCTCGAATTCGAACCGATGGCAGAATTAGCAGTTTCATCTAGGCGCGCTTAATATCAGCTAATAACTGCCGGATCTGCCAGCTTTTTGCCCGCTCTCCCGCCCGCCCGCCGCGTCCCCGCCGCAGGAGGCGCGCAGCGCCGCCGCGGGCGCCCCGGATGCGAGGGGACGACGCCGCGACGCCGCCGACGCCGCCAGCGGACGCCGAGCCCGCCGTGCAGCCCGCCGGCGCCCGCGCTCCCGCCGCCGCCGCGCGCCCCGCCGCATGCAGGAGGCCGCGGCGCAGGAACCTAGCGGGGAAGGGAAGGCGGAAGGCGGGCGGGAAGGCGGGGCTAGCGCTCTCACGACCGCTAGGTTGACGCCGACGGCATTTAATAAAACTGCTAGAAAATTACAGCAGCTTTACAAATTTAATCTGTTATATATAAAGGTAATAAACCTACTCTCAGAGTCTGAGGCACAGCGGACGTATGAGACCGTACGACGGTTCTGCATCATACCTCGAGTCTCGTTGTCCTGTCTCGCGCATTCTGTGTCACTCCTGGGAGTCCTGGCGGACCCGGCCCACACACCCGGGCCCGGCCCGCCGGGGCCGGATTCGACATGTACAGAGCTACATTGGATCTCAGCGCGTATTACTCCGTACCCTGCGCTATGTGGGGCCGTGCCGAGTGCCACGGAGTAGGGTTTATGAAAATAAGTATTACAAGAAAAAGCGATTACGCAGCATGAAAATAAGGTGGCGGCGCGATATATTATAGCTGAGAATTACGGGGCTGGCTCGTGTAATTATAAGCCAAGCCGGGCCGGGAGGCCAAGCGCGTAGGGGAGGGAGCAGAGAAGGCGATTCCGCTGGGGTACCCCGTTGCGGTCCAGGCTTGCGGGCGATGCGCGCCGGTTCGCCTGACTCTACGAAGCGCCGTGTTCGCGCCGGTTGGGCAGAGCTAGCCGAGCCGGGGGCCGGCCTCCGTCCCCGTCGGCTTGCGGGCCAAGCTTAAGCCAGCCCCCGCAATTTTCGAATATATATTTTCACCACCTGTCTCCAAATTTCGTGCACTTTAATTTTTACGCCTCTTTTTAACAGTTTTAGAGAAATATCCAAACTCGACGACCTATTCAGGCGACCAATCAAATCGTTCCTGCAATTGGGGGTACGGAGTAATACGCGCTGAGATCCAATGTAGCTCTGTTAACCCCCCCGGGGGTAGGGTTGCCGTGTCAATTGACATGTCAGTCTACCCTGTGGACATTGACATCGGACATTTGACATGTCAACCGACATGTCAACTGACATTGATTATTATATTATATTATATTATATTATATTCCAAAAGTGAGGCGGCGGGCAGCTTGGGCGAGTCCTCAGCGCCTCCCCGCTGCCCTCTGCCTCCTTCCTAACATCAGAAACGTGCTGCTAACGCTTGCAGAGTGCTGCTTACATGTTTTAATCATGATTTGCATGCGTTTTGGCTTGTTTGGAGGGGTATCCCCCCAATGTCAATGGACATGTCAACCCGGACCCGTGGACATTGACATGACATGTCAACTGACATTGACATGTCAATGTCAATTGACATCGGACACGGCAACCCTACCCGGGGCCGGGCCCGGTGGCCGGCCCGCCCGCCGGCCCCGGCCGCCGACGGCCGGGCCGGCCCGAGCCGCCCGACTCGGCGAGCCTGGCGACTCAGTGTACTACGGTAGAAGCTCTACTACCGTAGAACAGGAAAATACTGTATTCTGATAATTAGTGGAGCCCGAACTTATAATTATAGTGGACCGAAATCTTGACTTAGTCCACTAATTTCGGGATCCAGTATTTCCCTAGGCCTCAGATTCCCTGTTCCTGAGCTGCCCCATACAGTACCCCCCAAAATTACCGCCCATACAAGCCTGACAAGGTTTTGGTCCACTAATTTCGGGCTCCAGTATTTTGCCTAAGGGAGGCCAAGTTTTCTAGTCCACTAATTCCGGTCCACTATTTTCCTGCTCTACGGTAGGCTACTAGGCTAGCTACTAGGCCGGGTAGGCCTGAGGCTAGCGTTAGCTACCCTAGCCTGATCATAGTACCGTAGTACAGTGGTTCAACCGGTTTGCTTATAATTATTAGCCTAGTAGCCTAACTTTAGTAACACACACTCTGACAGCACACACTCCCGGAGTCCTGACCTCGCCGGTCACACACACTGCGAGGCGAACCATAAGCCGCAGATCACTCGGTCACCAGCTGCGAACCTTCAAAGAATGTCGTGCGCATGCGCACGCGACGGCTTAGGATAAGCAATGCGCGAAAATCGCCATGCGCGCCGTGCGCGGGTTGATTGGCGTATACACATGCCATGGCCCATGCCAGAACTAGTCAATGCTCTAGATCTAGATCCAATCCGATCGTCGTTACCTTAAGCTTGTGATCAGTGTCGTCAACGTGGCTCTGAACAAGTCAGTGACAGCAAACAACCAGTACTTGGATTACGGACCGGAAAGACTGACGAGTGCGTTTAATGTAATTCTCAAACTCAAGATCTTGCTAAACGTGCATGCGCGTGACCGCAGATGGGGACAAAAGCAATGTTTTCTACCACAGCACCGACGCAGATACCACCGTCTCCATCAATCTCGAAGTGCCCTGTTTGACTAGATTGGGCATGAGTCGTGAAAAATTGAAGTATGACGCGATTTTCAGGCTGACTACCTAATCAGCTCCGTCGACATCTACAATGTACGAATAAATTTGATTGATGTCACTCGTCACTTACAGCTCTGTATTCGCACCTGCGCAGCGTACCGATTGTGCGCGAATCCTTTCATTTACAGCCGTGGACTTTCGGCAATGCGCTGCAACATTGGCGCATTCGTGTTTAACTGCACACGTCCGAATAATGACCTTGCGCACCCAGGCTGCTCGGACAGGTTGAAGAATTTCAACATCTCGGTCTACGATGACGGCAAGCTGGTCTGCTCGCGATCGCTTCAATATGAAAACTTAATGACCGCGTCATTTAATTAGCATATATACACCTTGGCCAATGCTAACTTGATTCGTGCTCATCCTGTGGATGAGCTAGGTCTATGCATCCGACAAGCTAGATGCGAATTCCGCTGCGAAGTTCAGCCACCCACTCACCAACATTACTGGTGAGCCCTAATTACAACGTTGCTGCTGATTACAACGCGTGCGATCATATCGGCGTTAAAAAATACAGCCTTCTACTCATACTTAGATTCGGGCAAACTAAAACAACAGTCTAATCTATGTTTTTCGCAGGAGATCAGGTTACAATCAGTAAACCAGCGGGATGTGCGTTTTTCAATGCTCGAGGCTCGCGATCGGTCAATATCATCCGAAATCAATGATGACGATGCATCCTCGTGAATGCGCAGATTACTTGAACATCAACGAAGTCGAAGTTATGGCACGGTTAAATCAAGCCCGGATCCAGTGCTTCTGTCACGCCGCCGGCTCTGCTCTCGACCTGCCGGAACCTTTCCTCAGTCGAGACTCGTCCATCTCTCAACCGGACAGCCAAGTGAACATGCCCTCGATCTTGAACGCCGAGTGCAAGTGCGCCTTCGTCTAGGCCTTCTATATTGTAGCTACGTAAAGAAAACTGCTATTAACGTTACTAACGCAACTTAGATCGGCATCTGGGGAATGGGTCAAGTCATCAATCAGTACGTGATCCGTATCGATCGTACGCGTGGTGATCGATATCATTATGAAGGTGCGCGCAGAGCTGCACGATTCGCTTTATTTTGGCAAGACGTACACTACTATCAACGCCCCGAAAACGTGCCTTGCGAGGTTGTTCAATGGTTTGTGGAATCAGTACTGCACCAGTGCTATATGCAGCTACTAGAACTGTATCACATGAAGTAACTTAAGCTTACACCGCCCACCACGTGCACATGTAACTCTGGTCTACAGGAGATACAACCAACGCCTGTGAGACTGCAAGCCCGTACGGGGAACGCTTCCTTCTGGTGCCTATTACGGATCAGGAAAATATGTGTACGCATACGTAGTGCATGTCTTCAACCATCTCGAATTCTAAAAGCTGAATCGTTCCATATCCAGTTGGTGGGACGCCACAGGCACTCTCTCCGGCACAACCCTCAATTGCACGTGCTTCTTTCTCATGCCAGATTTCGATCTTCGCATTATTACATTCCTGAACTATTTTCAATGCACTTCGCGAGCAGGGTGAACAGCGCGTTGGCAAGCGGCTACTCCATGTATACGAATGATGTGAAACGTGCCTCCATCGATCTCAATTCGGTCTACGGCGCAGGCTCGGATGGAAAGCTGGTACTCTCTACATGCATATCAAAGCGAGATCAATATAGTTGACCGTCACAAAATGCAGGTTTTGCTGCCAGAGCAGCGGGAGAGTCTTTCTTACATTAAAGACTTCCGTTTTTCGACGAAGTGCACCAATGCATCTGGGGACGAAGTGCGTGCACGTGCTTGCAGGCAACTTTGCACTCTTAGCTCCTCTTAATGTTTTTCATCATTTTCTATCGCGAACTCGCAGCAAAGTACACCGCAACGTGCCAGGGAGCTGACGGGACATCGACGTCATCTCTCGACATTGCAAACACGTACATCTACAATGACAACGTGAGCACCTGCAGCTGCACTCGTAGCATTGCGAGCCACACAAGTTCGTAACCGTTTTACAGGGTCAGGCTGTGTACAGCAAGGACGCCAGCCCTTCGTGCGGGATTTACTATTGCATTTTCGATCGGCCACACACATTTTGTTACGGCGATACATATTGAGACAACACGCAGGCACCCGCGGAGCATCATTCTGTGCAACATTCAATGGGCTGCCGATAAGAAGTCCTTCTTGTACACTTGCCCCAAGGTTGCCGCTCTCGCTATGATCGCGATCAGTACAATATGCCGTTAAATTTGTACTCCGGATGAACAGGAGATGAAATTCGACGACAAATCGGTGACTTTGGACACGGACGGAAAACTGGTGAATGGAAACCGATCCTTGATACAGCATATTATTATATTGGAACCACGCGCATGCTGACTTCGCTTTCTAAGGTGCCTCTGGGGAAGCTGCTGAGCCGGCTTGAGGAAGACGTCCAGGTCGCTATCAACGTGCGCTCTTTAATTTCGCGATCGAGAGATTTCATAAGTCTCATGTTTTCATGTGTATGCTTTTACAGGACGATAACGATTGGGACGGAGATAGCCTCGACTGCTCGGCTGAAGCTGATCGCGACTCGGACCTGAGCGAGGCCTTCGATGAATTTGATTCCAGCAGTTACGCGGAGGCCTTCATCACGGTTGCATAATAAGCAAATGAGTGTATGCGCAATGACGATCGCGAGCTCATTTCATCTGTCACAAATTCGAAGCTCTGAATTCGAATCCTATTAAGGGCCACTGACTTGCCGCAGTGCCGCGCGCGTCAGTTGGGTCCGGGGAAGGGCATTTAACCTCGGCGAATCCAATTGCAAGATCTAGATGCAGAGGCAGCTGCAGGGACTTAAGCTTAAGCTTAAGAAGGCGCGCGCGCGGTGGCCGGGCGAGCCGCCGGGCCGGCTCCGGCCGAGGCTGGCCATGCCAGGCGAGCTCAGCGGCTGTCCTCGCGATCGAGGCGAGCTGGCCTAGCGAGCTAGCTATAGCTATGTATACGTAAGGCGCGGCCTTGCATTGGGAAGGGGAGGGAACCTTAAGCTTGCAAATTGTCTGGCCATATGCATGGACGTGCTCGAGCTCCTGCCAGGCTGCGCATGCCCGCGGCCGTCGCGCGCGTGAGGCGTGGCGGGTGCACGATCATTGTACGAGTGCGCATGTGCTGCGGGTGCACGTGCGTCACGGCGTGGCTATATATATATATATAGCTAGGGGCTGGCCTAGCTATAGGCCTCCGCGCGATCTGGGCGCGGGCGCGGGGACGCTGCTCAAGCTCACGTTCCGCTCAGAAAGCGGCGCAGCGGGCCAGCTGCAGCTCATGATCAGCGGCGCCGGCTGCAGCAGGCATGCGCATCGCGCGCGCGCGGGGCTCTGCGCATGCGTCGCGATCGCGCGGCGCGCGCGCGCGCCGCGCGGCCGCGGGCGTCGGCTTGTTGCAAGTGGCATAGCCGGCCAAGTGCGGTCGACGTCGGCTTGCGGCCGGCTTGTGCAATTGCGTCGGGGCGCGGTTGGCGCGGGTGAAGCGTGCGCGGCTGGCGCGGCTAGCCGCTGAGCCACAGCAAACTGCCGCGCGCGCGCGCGAGAGGCGTAACCATTGTTGAGCTGAGCCGAGCTGCGGCGCCCGGGGGAGAAAGCGTGGGGGGAGAAAGTGGCCGGGGGAGACCGTAAAAAGACTTTTGCAGGGTAAGTTAACGCACTCTCCAATGTGATTGGCTAGCGCGCGCGGCGTCCTCCCACGCGACCGCGTTCGCGCCCGGCCTCGCTCTTGCAGTACGGAATGTCGAACATGATGCGCGCAACGACCTCGAACTGGTCTGGCCCGTATATCTGCTCCCTGTGCGTCGCTGGACCCCTTTTTGTCCCGGGTGTTGGTGCCTGTTCCTGGATCACCCTTTGGTCGGACGGGACCGGAGACATGGTTTCGGGGTCCCCTGGGGATGCGCTTTTAGGATGTACCGCGCGGCCCCGGTTTTGCGGAGGTCGGGGAAATGCAAATGGGATTTGGGGTAGGGTTGGGCCCAAGGGACAGGGACAGGGAAGTGTTTTACCCTTCCCAAAAACGTTTATGTTAATCCAGGCCTAGGTCCCTCATTTTAAATTTTGAGTTCGAATTCGATTTAATTTCCGGACTCGTGACTTCGATTTCGCACTTATATTACGTGAGATATCGATACTGTACATGTATACGTACAGGATCACGCAACTACGTATACGAGATATGCCGGCGCCATGTCGCAACGCAAATTTAAAGACTGACGGCGTAGCATATCGAGCGATGACGGCAGAATCAAAATCGCTACTATAGACAGGAACGAATCACGCACACTATACTATGATATATAGCCAGTGCTGATCATCGGATCATGATCAAAAGCAGGAATTCGAAGTGTACATTCAAATGAGTTCGACGGTCGACGTCGAAAAGCGTACGCATACATGGATTGCTGTACATCGACAGCATACTATAAAGCCCCGAATTTGAAGCGAAACGAAACTCCCAAAGCCTTATTGTGCTTATATTATCTAGCCATCAAGAACTAGCTAAACGGCCTCAGTGCCGGATTTCAAGGAGGCCTCGGCGCCCGATCGATCGCGAAGATCTAGATCGAGAGCCCGCGATCCGTGCTTGCCTTGTGCTTCCAGTGCGCTTCCAGTACATCGACAGCACACTATAGAGCTCCGAATTTGAGGCTTATGGAAATGGCTTCATGATCAGTGCCGGAACCAGAACCAGCTAAACGGCTTCATGATCAGAAAAGATCCAGGGCCAGAACCAGCTAAACGGCATCATGATCAGTGCCGGCGCCGGATTTCAGGGAGGCCTCGCGATCGGCGCCTGATTGATCGCGAAGAGCCCCGCGATCCGCGCTTAAGCTTGCCTTGTGCTTCCAGTTCTCGTAGTTGCGCCGCGCCCCGGCGAAGACAACCTCCCGGACGCCCGGGAAGACGGAGGCGACCGCGCCCTGCAAGATATTAGATGTCAGATGTAAGAAGATAAAGCGCTATAGCTAGCTAGCTATATAGCGCGAGCTATATATAATCACCATCAAGGGAAGGACGATGAACTCCATGAAGCCGACCTGGCTCGCTGCGAAGTTCTGGTTGTGCCGGTCCACTGGCAAGGCAACGGGAACAGTAAGCGAAACCCGCCCGCTCATGATAGATCTAGAGGCTGCGATCGTGAGCACGAGCTCGAGCGGGCGCACTGAAGGGGCTGATGGGATGCCGAGCTCGCGCTCCCGGTCCCCTGCGCTCCGGTGTTTCGGGAGCGCTAGCGAGGCGACGGCGGCCGCTCATGATCAGATGATCAGATTCGCTTATGATCACCTGACACATGAACTCGACGGAGATGCGCTCGGACCACACGGTGTGCAGGGCGAGGGTCTTGGCGGCGTGGCCGATGTCGCAGGTCTGCCCCGCCCGCCCTTCGGTCAGCGGCCGAGCACAGGTACAGGTGGACGTACGAATTCGAAGGGGTGGGGTGGGGGTGGGGGGATTCACGGGGGGAGGGCGAGGGGGGAGGAGGAGTTGGGGGGTTCGGGGAGGAAGAAGAGCGCTTATATGGGCCGGGCCACGGCCACCCACCTTCATCGTCGCTGCCAGGAGCACGCGCTTGTCGTCGCTCTGCGAGGACGCGCGCGCGCGTGAGCGAGGCGGACGGGCGCGCGGGCCGCTACAGCTAGCGCTGGCTGCTAGATCGATGGATGGAGAGGGGGCGCGGGTCGCGATGGCGCGCCTGGAGGGGTCCCATCAGGAGCGGCTGCACCACGACGACGGAGGAGGCGCGGGCCGCTGGGGCCGGAGCGCGCCGCCCGGTGCCAGTGGCCGCTGGAACACCGCCATTGAGGCGGGGGCCGAGCGGAGCGCGGCCGCCGCCCGGCCCGGGCGCGCCGCGGTCCTCCAGCGGCTCCGTCGCCGGCCCAAGCGCGCCGGCCGCCACGCACTTGCGGAAATCTGCGCGCCAAGCTCGAAATTCGAGCTGGAATATGGAGCGCGTGCGGCGACGCACTGCCCAGGACCTCGAAATCTGCAAATCCGGTGATCAGGCCGAGCGAAGGAACCAAAGTAATTTTTTTATAAGCTCAAGGGCGCACGCTGCGCCATGTCGGTCGCCAGCACCATGTCGACCACGGTCCGCCTGAGCTCGCGCAGCGCGGCCTTGGGCATGCCCTGATCACGAGGCCCGGCTGGCCGCTCAAGCCGAGCGGGGGCCGGCGGGGCGGGGCGGGGCGGGGGGCTGGGCGGGCGAGCCTGGAGGAAGTTGTGGCGGGACTCGCGCAGGGCGATCCAGGCGGCGCTCGCGTGGTGGCTCTCCAGCGGGCTGCGAACGAAGCGAAGCGCGGGGCTCGGGGCTCGGGCCGGCCGGGCCGGGCCGGGACGCGCCCTCCGAATTCGCGGGGGCGGGGGCCGGGCGGGGCGGACCTCCTGTCGTTGTAGCGCAGGGCGAGCGGGCGGAAGTGGAGACGAGGAAGCTGTGGAGGCGCGGCGCGACCGTGAGGCAAGGCGGCCGGGCGAAAGGCGAGGGGGGTGGGAGAAGGGGGGTGGGGGGAGGGGGGAGGAGGCCGCGCGCACTTGTTGTTCACGCCAGGCTGCGTGACGCACGAAAAACAGAGAAACCGGCCGCCAGTCAGCAGTAAGAAAGGAAAGGGTACCGCGTACGATGGCTGCTGGCCATGGGCTAGCGGGGCCGCCACTCACGTGTTCGTAATCTGAGCACAAACCGGGAAAGTAATCAGGCCTAGCCTCGAGCGCGCGATCGGGGGCGTCGACGCGTCCGACGGTCGGAGCGCGCACCGTGAATGATGCAAGCGAGGATAGCGGCCAGCTTGTCCTCTGTTCAGCCGACATAAACACATTCATCAGAATATTAATGCAGAAACGGAAGCCCGATCAAGTCGGAGGGAAGGAAATAGGGGAGGACCGTCTGAGAGCCGGGCGCCGACGCCGCCGCGGGTGAGGACGCACACCATCGATTGAACCACGTCCGCCGCGTGGGCGCGGCTGCCGGCGGGGCGCCTTCAGCGCGGACCCCTACATATAGCTACGTATACATCGTTGCTTATCGATCGGAGCTCTAGATCTAGCGCTCTTGCGCTCTTGTTGGATTCCGATGGCTCGCGATCGCGGGGACTCCGGGGATCCAGAGCCCGCCTGCACTCGGAGATCTAGATCTAGATATAGATTTATCATCGTATGGCGTATGCGGGCCGGGGGCGCGGCGAGCCGGAGCGCGTGCAGCCAGCAGGGCTTGCGGCGCGCGTCGGCGAGCTCCGGCCGTGGGCCCGGGGCCCGGGGCCCGGGGCTGGCCATGGGCGCGAGGCATGTGCGAGGCGTGAGAGCGGGTGCAGCTGCAGGCGGTCTTCTGCTTGGCTTGATCATGAATAAATCTAGAGGTGGGGGGGCGGGGGGGAGGGGGGAGGGGGGCGGGGGGGGGGGGGGGGGGGGCAGAGGTAGGGGCGGGGGGCGCTTTCAAATTTTCGGGAGCACCAGAAATCTAGATCTAGAGCGGCCTTGAGGGAGGCCTGGACGTAAATGGGAAATAGCGTACCCTCAGATGCAGCTGAAGGCGGGAAGAAGTTTCGATCTGCTTGGCTTGAATAAATCCTAGAGGGGGGAGAGGGCAGAGGTAGGGCGGGGGGCGCTTTCAAATTTTCGGGAGCTCCAGAAATCAAGATCTAGAGCGGCCGCGGCCTTGAGGGAGGCCTGGACGTAAATGGGAAACGCTGTAACCCCTGGCACACGAACTGAGTCTAGCCAGGGAGAAGCGGGGGGGGGGAAGGGGGGAGAGGGGGCTTTCTTACAATCACCCATATGCACGGCAGCCCGGCGGCCCCCCTCTCCCCCCCCTCGCCTCACCCTCCATGAGCCAATCCGAGCACACTGACATGATCATGATCATCAACGATTATCGCAATAGTAATGATCAAGCACTAGGAATATTAAAATGAGATCTAAGCGTCGACGTCGGTCTAGATCTAGATCTAGATCTAAATCTGCGGCTGTCAAGACGACACTAGCTATATAGATCAGATCCCGTCCCCGCACGCGCCTTCTAGATCTCACTCTAGATTTAGATGTCGCTCTCAATCTAAATGGCATCGATGCCATGATCATCATATGCAGCTGCAGGCTGCAAGGAGAGCTGGCCGTGGGATACAGCGTTTCCCATTTACGTCCAGGGCTCCCCTATGGCCGGGGTGTCCCGCAGAGAGGAGAGCGGGGTATAGCGTTTCCCATTATCGTCCAGGGCTCCCCTATGGCCGGGGTCCCTCGCAGAGAGGATGGCTGTGGGGGTACAGCGTTTTCCATTTACGTCCAAGGCTCCCCTTTCCCCTCGCTCTCTTCAGCCAACTGCAGGCCGACCGCATACCTCCCTCTCGCTCTCTCGACAGCTGGATGGGGGGTCGAGGAGGAGGCCCGAAAAGTCGAAAGATCTAGATCTAGCTAGGCGCCGTTCAACTCTCGCAGGCGACAATCCCAACACGATCATGTGGTGCGATTACGATCGAGCTGGCAGGGCGCCCACATCGATCGAGCTAGCCTACTAGGCGCCTCCCAGCCACCGGCCCGGGGCGGGACAGAAAGAATCCGAGGGGGGCAGATCTAGAGGCGCGCGCACTGCACGGCCGCGAGAGAGAGGAGCTCCGCCACCTCCCCGCCCGCCCGGGGTGCAGAGCTGGACCGCCGTGCGTGTCCCGGTCCGCTGGTGTGCGTCTCCTTTGCCTGCTCCTGCAGCTGAGCGAGGGAGCGACGAGGGGTCCCCGAGACCGGGGCGCCCGGGCCCGGGCGCGATGGGGGCAGGGCATCGAGAGCTCGAGCGAGCGGTCTCGATCGCGAGAGGGCGCACCGGTACGGCCCTGCCGAAGAGGCCGCCGTCGGCCCGGACGACGACCGAGGGCTCCGAGCGGGACCGGCCGCGGCGCGCGCGCCTCCGGTCCCGAAACCGTCCCGAGCCGGTCCAGCTCGGGGCGACGTCGAGCAGGCTGGCATTGGCCACATGCATGGCTGGCGAGACGCGCGCAGTGCGCCTAGCTGTAGCCGTAGGCCAATGGCAAGCTCAAGGCTAGGCCATGCGCGCGCCCGACGCGCCGCGGCCGCTCGGGCTCCTCGTGCTCGCGATCGAGCCCCCGCCACTCGATTCTTCTCCGTCTGCAGCTGCAGCTGGATCTGCGCGCCGCGGCGCGCGTTACGTGGCGGCGGGGCCGACGGGGCGCATCGGCGCATGCGCACTAGCACTGCGGCAGCTGCGCATGCAGGCCCGGGGCAGGAGACGCCCACGTGCGCGTGGGACGAGCTCTGAGATCGACAGCGCGCCATGGCGATCTCGATTCCACGCGTTCAAGGCCGCACGGCCAGCGCATCGCCGATCTAGATCTAGATCAAGACGGCTCGAACTCGATGCTGCATGACGGCTTCACTCGCTGCGATGCCGATGCCGATGCCGATGCAATCGAGCCGATGCATGTGCCGCTCTTCCCCGCAAGCTCGCTCGACCGCACTGGGGGCGGCCGCCCGCGCTGTTCTCGCCGGCACGGGGCAAAGGATCCAGACTTGGAGCGTGCAGTCCGCCAGTGATCGGGCCCTAGATCTCCTTTCCGCACGACTTAAGCGCGGGGCGCGCGGGGCCACGGGGCGGCCTCGAGCGCGAGGTGCGACTGTACCCCACTGGCCCGCCCCGCTCTCTTGGATCGGCGGCTCCGACCCACCTCTGCGGTGCGGTACGCTCCTCTCGGATTTGGGCCCCCGTTCCGACCGGATTCGCAGACCCTGCGCCTTTCCGCAACATTCGATCCGCGAGCTACGAGCACGCGCGATCCACCGTGGCACGCGCGCCATTTGAGAGCCGCGCTGCGAGCGCGGACGATGGCCTGCCGTCCACCGCAGCCGCCCCCGTGCGCCCCTGCCATCCGATCTGCGACCGCGGCCATCTCGCACCTTTCTCCCTCGATGGCGTCGCCCGATCGGCCCTCCACGGTGCACGCCGGCTCTTAGAATGGGTCTGGCCGCCTCTGGAAGACGCAGCGACGCCGGGGCTCGCAGGTCGCCGAGCTGGAGACGGGAATCTCTTCTTCTTGCATCCTCGGTTCGTACGGCGCTAAGCCTCGCCGACCGCGCTCCCCGGGTCGCGCTCGCGTGCTCACCGACCCCTCAGCGGTGGCGGGGCGGCGTGGGACGCTTCGTTCTCTTCGGGCGGGCTGGGCGGGGGCGGCACCCGCGGGATCGGGCGGACGAGGCCGAGCGGGGGCCGATCCGTCGGCTCCGGCAGCTGCGGCGCGACCGCCGGCTCCATCCCTTTCTCTTCCCTCTTTCCGGCGCGCCCCCGTGTCCGGCGCGCCGTCCGGCCCGGTTCCTTTTGGCCGCGGTCACGGCCCGCGGTTCTTCCGCGGCCTCCCGCGCGCCCGCGGGGCCCCCGAGCCGCCCCGTACGGCGGCCCCCGCACGCGGCGTCGGAGGAGCGGGGGGCGAGGACGGCCCGCCCCCCAGGCCCAGCAGGTCGGAGATGCGGGCCGGGGCGTGCGGATGTCGACGGCGCCATTGCGGGCATCGTACCTCACCGGCGCGAGGGTGCGCACGCCCGTCCACTCGCGCGCGCTGCCCTCTGAGCTCGGCGTCCAGAGCGCCCCGAACCGGCGGAGGACGGCCCAGCGCGACTCGTACTCGCCGCTCGGGAGGCGCACCATCTGCACCAGCCGGGCGAACACGGTCCGGGGCAGCGGGTCCGCCGCGTGCGTCGCCACCGCCGCCGCCACCTGCCCCGGGGGTACGGGCTCGCGCTGACCCACCTCAGGTGCCACACGGGCCGCGACGGCGGGTCCGCGGGCTGCGCGGCGGGGAGAGCGGGGCGCTCCGGGCCGGAGACGCCGCGGGGGAGGCGGCCCGACGCCCCTTGGTCTCCGCCCCGCGTCCCGTCCCCGACGCCCCGCCCCCGCGGCGGGCCCTCGTGCGGCTCCCGCTGCCGTTGGGGCAGGTCTGCGCGTGCCTTCGGGCCCCCGCCGCCGTCTGAAAGGTCTGGCGTCGGTGAGACGGTGCGCGTGCGCGCGCGCGCGCTCGCTCCCCCTCGCTCGCTCGCGGAAGGGTGGGGCGGGGCGGGCTCACCCGTCGGCAGGGCTCGCAGTACCGGCCCTCTCCGATTGCGAGGTCGAGCTCCATCTGGTCTCCCGGGTCGAGGCGCCGCCGCTGCCACGGGAACCGCTTCGGCTTTCGCGGCCGCTCCTCTTCCTCCTCTTCCTCTTCCTCCTCTTCCTCTTCCTCTTCCTCCTCTTGCTCCTCCTCCTCCTCCTCCTCTTCCTCTTCCTCCTCTTCTTTGCCGCCCTCTGTCTCGCTCCGGCTCCCGCTCCGGCTCCCGCTCCGCTCCCGCTTCCGCTCCGGCTCTCCGGCTCCCTCCTTTCCGGGCGGGGTACCGCCTCCCCGCGGGGACGGGCGGCGGTGCGCGGCGGGACCGACGTCGGCGTCGCGCCCGTCGACGTCTCGGGAGCGCGGGGCGAGCTCGGAGGCGGCAGAGGGGCGACCGCAAAGGGTACGGCGGTGCGGACGGGTACGGCGGTGGGACGGGTACGGCGGCGGGCGCCTCGCCGGGGCCCGGCCCGCCCGGGTCCGGATCGGCGGGGAGGAGGGCCGGCGGCGAGTCGCGGTCGGCGGCCCCCGTGGACCGCTCCCGCTCGGCGGCGCGGCGGCGCTCGTGCTCCTCGGCCAGGCGCTGGAGGTACGCGACGGCGGCCGTCGCCGTGCGCTGCCGCGCGCTGGCGTCGTAGTGCGTCGTCGCCGTCTGCGGCGTGTGCGCCAGGAGGCGCGCCACGCCCTCGGTCACCGCCGCCGCCGCGTCCCCCTCGATCAGGTTCACCGCCGCCTGGTCCCGCACGTGCGTCGTGATGACCGCCCGCATCGTCTTGGCCGTCACAGGCACCCCGGTGTAGCGCACCATCACCTGCGCGCGCGCGCGCGCGGGCGCGCGGGGCGCCGGCGTCAGCGTCGGCGTCGGGATTCGAGCCCACGCAGTAGGTTCGCTCCCCCTCTTCCCCCCCTCCCCCCCTCCCCCCTCCTCCCCCCCTCCTTCTCCCCCCCCCCCCCCCCCCCCCCTCTTCTCCCCGAGCGCACCTTTCTGACAAAGGCCGCCCAGCCGCTCTCGGAGAGGCAGGTGCCGAGGCTCGAGGCAAAGAGCCAGCCCTGGTCGGGCCCGCCCGGCGGCAGGAGGAGGGCGCGGAACCGCTCGATGTAGACGTCGAGCGGCCCCTGGAGGCAGTCGGCGATCGGCACGATCATCGCGCCGTGGGACCTGCGCGGCCCGGCCTCGGCGCGGGCGGGAGGGGGAGGGGCAGGGGGGTACGAGGGCGCGGGGGCGCGCACTTGGCCGTCTTCGAGACGAGCTCGCCGGTCTCCCCGTGGCGCATCTCGAGGAGGCTCAGGTGCCACCGCCCGCCGTCGCGGCGCAGCGTGTGACCGATGCGCAGGCGCCGCACGACGCCGACGCGGGCCGGCGTCACCGAGATGAACCCGATGAGCACGGCCTCGCGCAGCAGCCGGGCCTTGTCCAGCTCGAGCGGCGCCCGCTCGTACGCCGCGAGCGCCTCGACCCGCGCGGACAGCACCGCGTCGAACGAGACCCAGTTCGGTCCGCGCGGCCGCCACCCCCGCTGCTGCTTCTTCTCCTTTTCGAGCTGCGTCTTCAGGTTCCGGAGGGGGCGCGCGTGGGGACCCTCGGAGGACCCTCCGCCCGGCCCGCCCGACGTACCCCCTCCGCCGCCGCCGCCGCCGCCGCCGCCAGAGGTGCGGGAGCAGACAAAGGTGTAGGCCTGCATGATGCTCTGCGTGTACCCCGCGAGCGTGCCGGGCGCGAGACGGCGCTCCTCGCGCAGGTACTGCAGGAAGCGGACGTAGATCTCGACAAAGTCGGCCCGCGCCAGCAGGTCCATGGTGAGGGGCCCGACGCGCTCGCGCTCCTTGACGTACCCCAGCAGGCGGCCGATCGTCCCCACGTCGTTGACGAGCACCGTGCTGCGCTCCGCCGCGCCCCCCTGGCGGTCGGGGTTGAGGGCCGAGGTGCGCCACGCCTGAAACGCCGCCAGCTGGTTCTTCAGCTCCCGTGACATCTCCGCCTCGCGCAGGGCGTACGGCGCCAGGCGCTCCGGCTCCGGCTCGCCCCCCCCGTCGGCCGCCTCTTCCTCCTCCTCCTCCCCCTCCCCCTCCTCCTTGCCCTCTCCTCCCTCGGGGGCTTCGAGGGGCCCTGCGTCCTCGCCCTCTTCGGCCTCGGCGGACGATCCCGAGGAGCGGGAAGAGGACGAGGAGAGCGAGGGCGGGGGCGGGGGCGAGGGCAAGGGCCCCGGCGGCGCGGCGGCGGGGGCGGAGGAGGAGGAGGAGGGGGAGGGGCCGGGGCCGGCGGAGGGGCCCCCTACCCCCCGCCGACGGGCGGCTCGGGGGGGTACCGAGGGGGGCGGCGGGGGGAGGACGACGCGCTCGGCGTCGGGCAGCGAGTCCTCGTCAAAGAGGACGACCTCCTTGTCCACCATCCCGCTCTCCAGGAGCGTCCGGTACGCCTCGCGCTTCTCCGCGATGAAGCGCCCGTTCTCCTCCGAGATCGCCGCCGACACCGCCTCGCCCCTTCGCACGTAGGCCAGGCTCCCCGCGGAGATCTCGTCGCCCCAGGGGAACCCCGTCATCACCTCCGTCGTGAGCGCCTCGGCGAACCAGAGCGTCCACGGCCCGCACTGGTACCCGTCCCCGACCTGCAGGCGCCCGCGCGTCTCCGTGACGAAGCGGTAGCGGGGAAAGGCGGCCTTGCAGGCGCGCTCGAGCCTGGGGTCGGGCGGGCCGCCGAGCGAGTCCCAGAAGCGCGTCTGCTTCGACGCCCCGTCCACCGCGAGGAGGGTCCAGTGGCCCCCGCTCGATCCCCCCTGGGTGCGCTCCCCGCCGCGCCTCAGGTTGCCCACGCTGACGGGGCAGAGGACGCAGGTCCCGCGCTCGGCGGCGCCCAGGGCCCTGCGCGCCCGCCGCGCCTCGTCGGCGCGCGCGTACCGGAGCAGCAGCGACGTCACGATCTCGACGTGCATGGGGTAGAGGGCCTTGATCCGTCCCCCGGCGCCGGCGCGGAGCAGCAGCAGCGTGAGGACGTTGGCGATCTCGGCGTCGCGGAGCCAGCTCTTGCGGCCGAAGATCGAGATGCGGCGGGCCAGCGGGAGGGGCCGGGAGGGCCCCGCAGCGGCCACGGCGGCCGGGTCCGCCCCCTCGAGCACGAGGCGGGCCCTCTGGAACTCGGCGGCCAGCCCCTCTCTCCGGTCCGGCAGCGCCCCGAGGAAGCGCTCCGCCCCCAGGGCGCTGACAAAGGCCCACCTGCGCGCAGATCCGTGCGTCGCGACGTCGGCCCCGAGGCCGCCGTAGTGGACGAGGGTGCGGGTGAGGAGGGCGAGCCGCTCGCGCCCCACCGTCCGCGTGCTCGCCTCGAAGCGGTGCGGCCCGCCCACCGCGAGGTCCGGGTGCCGCCTCATGATCTCCATCCGGACGCAGTTCGTGGAGCGCGAGTCCCCGTAGGCCGCCTGGGCGAGGCTCGCCAGCGGGATCCACCACTCGAGCTCCGGCACCTGCGTACCCCCCCCCCCGGCCCCCACCGTTGCCGGCGGCGATGGGAAGGGGGGTACAGGGGTACGCACCTCGATCCGCCGCGCGCGCACGGCCAGGAACCGATCCCCCGCGGCGCGCAGGACCTGCATCTCGAGGCGCTCGAGACGGGCCTGCCTCCGGCGCTCCAGCGCGGCGTAGAGCTCGGCCGCCCCGCGGTGCATGCGCCCGTCCTGCGAGCGCTCCCACGTGTTGCTCACGATCGGCTCGACGTAGCGCAGGGGCAGGACCCGCGGCGGCCGCTCCTGCGCGTCGTGCACGTTGCGCGCGATGGCGCCCAGCGTCTCCAGGAGGAGGATGGCGTTTTCGTCGGGCAGCGGGCGCGTCGGGACCCGGTGCGCCTCGGTGAGCGCCTCGTCGCCGCTCGCGATGCCCAGCAGACGCCTGAGCTCGGCCGTGCAGACGCAGGGGCCGGCGTCCGTCCGCAGGACCACGAGGCGGGCCGGCCCGTACGGGCCCTCGAACTCGGCCAGCTCGTACGTGTCCGTGACCGCGGAGAACATTCTCTGCTCCCCGCGGCCGCCCCTCTCCGAGGTCGGGCGCGCGGGGGGCTTTTAGTCGCGGCGCCCCGGCCCCCTCTCGGGCCTTTGTCGGCCCCTTAGTTGCAGTACCCTGAGGCCTTTGCCGGCCCGCTTCATTGCAGTACCCCTGCCTGCCTCGCGACCTCGCATTCATTGCAGTACCCCTGCCCGCCTCGCTTCCCCCACCTCTTTTCCCGCCCCTCGGGGCCGCTTCCGAGGCCTCGCTCCGCGCGCCTTGCGCGGCGCGAGCGCCGGCGCCGAGCGCGCTATCAGCGTAGAACGGCGTGCAGAGCACGCACGGCGCCTTTCCGCGCCGTTTGCGCGCGTCTGGAGCGCCCCTGGGGGGAGGGGGGCCCCCCCGGGGTCGCGATCGAGGGCCGAAAGAGGGGCCGCATATACCGCACTAAAATTAGCATCAATTAGAGGGGGTCCCCTGCATCCCTTCGACGGCCTTTGTGCGGATCCGAAAATTCATTTGACCCCTTTTTCGGGGGGGGTGGGACTGGTATGGCAATTTTCCCTTCCCCAATTATTGGGCTATCCTGAAAAAAATATATACCGGTAGAACTACTGTGTAATTGGCTGGGATCCGGTACCGAGAAAGTATATATATCATGATCATATGCATATGCATAGTATGCTCCTAGATATGCTCTTAGTAGCTATAGAACGTCATATGCGAAGTTCTAGGTTGCCATTGGCCGAGGCAATTTGACGGTTCGATTCGAATTCACCCCACCGGTACCGAGCACAGCCCGCGGGAAAACCGGGCCTCGAATTCGAACCGATGGCAGAATTAGCAGTTTCATCTAGGCGCGCTTAATATCAGCTAATAACTGCCGGATCTGCCAGCTTTTTGCCCGCTCTCCCCGCCCGCCCGCCGCGTCCCCCGCCGCAGGAGGCCGCGCAGCGCCGCCGCCGGGCGCCCCGGATGCGAGGGGACGACGCCGCGACGCCGCCGACGCCGCCAGCGGACGCCGAGCCCGCCGTGCAGCCCCGCCGGCGCCCGCGCTCCCCGCCCGCCCGCCGCGCGCCCCGCCGCATGCAGGAGGCCGCGGCGCAGGAACCTAGCGGGGAAGGGAAGGCGGAAGGCGGGCGGGAAGGCGGGGCTAGCGCTCTCACGACCGCTAGGTTGACGCCGACGGCATTTAATAAAACTGCTAGAAAATTACAGCAGCTTTACAAAATTTAATCTGTTATATATAAAGGTAATAAACCCTACTCTCAGAGTCTGAGGCACAGCGGACGTATGAGACCGTACGACGGTTCTGCATCATACCTCGAGTCTCGTTGTCCTGTCTCGCGCATTCTGTGGTCACTCCTGGGAGTCCTGGCGGACCCGGCCCACACACCCGGGGCCCGGCCCGCCCGGGGGCCGGATTCGACATGTACAGAGCTACATTGGATCTCAGCGCGTATTACTCCGTACCCCTGCGCTATGTGGGGCCGTGCCGAGTGCCACGGAGTAGGGTTTATGAAAATAAGTATTACAAGAAAAAGCGATTACGCAGCATGAAAATAAGGTGGCGGCGCGATATATTATAGCTGAGAATTACGGGGGCTGGCTCGTGTAATTATAAGCCAAGCCGGGGCCGGGAGGCCAAGCGCGTAGGGGAGGGAGCAGAGAAGGCGATTCCGCTGGGGGTACCCCGTTGCGGTCCAGGCTTGCGGGCGATGCGCGCCGGTTCGCCTGACTCTACGAAGCGCCGTGTTCGCGCCGGTTGGGCAGAGCTAGCCGAGCCGGGGGCCGGCCTCCGTCCCCGTCGGCTTGCGGGCCAAGCTTAAGCCAGCCCCCGCAATTTTCGAATATATATTTTCACCACCTGTCTCCAAATTTCGTGCACTTTAATTTTTACGCCTCTTTTTAACAGTTTTAGAGAAATATCCAAACTCGACGACCTATTCAGGCGACCAATCAAATCGTTCCTGCAATTGGGGGTACGGAGTAATACGCGCTGAGATCCAATGTAGCTCTGTTAACCCCCCCGGGGGTAGGGTTGCCGTGTCAATTGACATGTCAGTCTACCCTGTGGACATTGACATCGGACATTTGACATGTCAACCGACATGTCAACTGACATTGATTATTATATTATATTATATTATATTATATTCCAAAAGTGAGGCGGCGGGGCAGCTTGGGCGAGGTCCTCAGCGCCTCCCCGCTGCCCTCTGCCTCCTTCCTAACATCAGAAACGTGCTGCTAACGCTTGCAGAGTGCTGCTTACATGTTTTAATCATGATTTGCATGCGTTTTGGCTTGTTTGGAGGGGTATCCCCCCCAATGTCAATGGACATGTCAACCCGGACCCGTGGACATTGACATGACATGTCAACTGACATTGACATGTCAATGTCAATTGACATCGGACACGGCAACCCTACCCGGGGGCCGGGGCCCGGTGGCCGGCCCGCCCGGCCGGCCCCCGGCCGCCGACGGCCGGGCCGGCCCGAGCCGCCCGACTCGGCGAGCCTGGCGACTCAGTGTACTACGGTAGAAGCTCTACTACCGTAGAACAGGAAAATACTGTATTCTGATAATTAGTGGAGCCCGAACTTATAATTATAGTGGACCGAAATCTTGACTTAGTCCACTAATTTCGGGATCCAGTATTTCCCTAGGCCTCAGATTCCCTGTTCCTGAGCTGCCCCATACAGTACCCCCCAAAATTACCGCCCCATACAAGCCTGACAAGGTTTTGGTCCACTAATTTCGGGCTCCAGTATTTTGCCTAAGGGAGGGCCAAGTTTTCTAGTCCACTAATTCCCGGTCCACTATTTTCCTGCTCTACGGTAGGCTACTAGGCTAGCTACTAGGCCGGGTAGGCCCTGAGGCTAGCGTTAGCTACCCTAGCCTGATCATAGTACCGTAGTACAGTGGTTCAACCGGTTTGCTTATAATTATTAGCCTAGTAGCCTAACTTTAGTAACACACACTCTGACAGCACACACTCCCGGAGTCCTGACCTCGCCGGTCACACACACTGCGAGGCGAACCATAAGCCGCAGATCACTCGGTCACCAGCTGCGAACCTTCAAAGAATGTCGTGCGCATGCGCACGCGACGGCTTAGGATAAGCAATGCGCGAAAATCGCCATGCGCGCCGTGCGCGGGGTTGATTGGCGTATACACATGCCATGGCCCATGCCAGAACTAGTCAATGCTCTAGATCTAGATCCAATCCGATCGTCGTTACCTTAAGCTTGTGATCAGTGTCGTCAACGTGGCTCTGAACAAGTCAGTGACAGCAAACAACCAGTACTTGGATTACGGACCGGAAAGACTGACGAGTGCGTTTAATGTAATTCTCAAACTCAAGATCTTGCTAAACGTGCATGCGCGTGACCGCAGATGGGGACAAAAGCAATGTTTTCTACCACAGCACCGACGCAGATACCACCGTCTCCATCAATCTCGAAGTGCCCTGTTTGACTAGATTGGGCATGAGTCGTGAAAAATTGAAGTATGACGCGATTTTCAGGCTGACTACCTAATCAGCTCCGTCGACATCTACAATGTACGAATAAATTTGATTGATGTCACTCGTCACTTACAGCTCTGTATTCGCACCTGCGCAGCGTACCGATTGTGCGCGAATCCTTTCATTTACAGCCGTGGACTTTCGGCAATGCGCTGCAACATTGGCGCATTCGTGTTTAACTGCACACGTCCGAATAATGACCTTGCGCACCCAGGCTGCTCGGACAGGTTGAAGAATTTCAACATCTCGGTCTACGATGACGGCAAGCTGGTCTGCTCGCGATCGCTTCAATATGAAAACTTAATGACCGCGTCATTTAATTAGCATATATACACCTTGGCCAATGCTAACTTGATTCGTGCTCATCCTGTGGATGAGCTAGGTCTATGCATCCGACAAGCTAGATGCGAATTCCGCTGCGAAGTTCAGCCACCCACTCACCAACATTACTGGTGAGCCCTAATTACAACGTTGCTGCTGATTACAACGCGTGCGATCATATCGGCGTTAAAAAATACAGCCTTCTACTCATACTTAGATTCGGGCAAACTAAAACAACAGTCTAATCTATGTTTTTCGCAGGAGATCAGGTTACAATCAGTAAACCAGCGGGATGTGCGTTTTTCAATGCTCGAGGCTCGCGATCGGTCAATATCATCCGAAATCAATGATGACGATGCATCCTCGTGAATGCGCAGATTACTTGAACATCAACGAAGTCGAAGTTATGGGCACGGTTAAATCAAGCCCCGGATCCAGTGCTTCTGTCACGCCGCCGGCTCTGCTCTCGACCTGCCGGAACCTTTCCCTCAGTCGAGACTCGTCCATCTCTCAACCGGACAGCCAAGTGAACATGCCCTCGATCTTGAACGCCGAGTGCAAGTGCGCCTTCGTCTAGGCCTTCTATATTGTAGCTACGTAAAAGAAAACTGCTATTAACGTTACTAACGCAACTTAGATCGGCATCTGGGGAATGGGTCAAGTCATCAATCAGTACGTGATCCGTATCGATCGTACGCGTGGTGATCGATATCATTATGAAGGTGCGCGCAGAGCTGCACGATTCGCTTTATTTTGGCAAGACGTACACTACTATCAACGCCCCGAAAACGTGCCTTGCGAGGTTGTTCAATGGTTTGTGGAATCAGTACTGCACCAGTGCTATATGCAGCTACTAGAACTGTATCACATGAAGTAACTTAAGCTTACACCGCCCACCACGTGCACATGTAAACTCTGGTCTACAGGAGATACAACCAACGCCTGTGAGACTGCAAGCCCGTACGGGGGAACGCTTCCTTCTGGTGCCTATTACGGATCAGGAAAATATGTGTACGCATACGTAGTGCATGTCTTCAACCATCTCGAATTCTAAAAGCTGAATCGTTCCATATCCAGTTGGTGGGACGCCACAGGCACTCTCTCCGGCACAACCCTCAATTGCACGTGCTTCTTTCTCATGCCAGATTTCGATCTTCGCATTATTACATTCCTGAACTATTTTCAATGCACTTCGCGAGCAGGGGTGAACAGCGCGTTGGCAAGCGGCTACTCCATGTATACGAATGATGTGAAACGTGCCTCCATCGATCTCAATTCGGTCTACGGCGCAGGCTCGGATGGAAAGCTGGTACTCTCTACATGCATATCAAAGCGAGATCAATATAGTTGACCGTCACAAAATGCAGGTTTTGCTGCCAGAGCAGCGGGAGAGTCTTTCTTACATTAAAGACTTCCGTTTTTCGACGAAGTGCACCAATGCATCTGGGGACGGAAGTGCGTGCACGTGCTTGCAGGCAACTTTGCACTCTTAGCTCCTCTTAATGTTTTTCATCATTTTCTATCGCGAACTCGCAGCAAAGTACACCGCAACGTGCCAGGGAGCTGACGGGACATCGACGTCATCTCTCGACATTGCAAACACGTACATCTACAATGACAACGTGAGCACCTGCAGCTGCACTCGTAGCATTGCGAGCCACACAAGTTCGTAACCGTTTTACAGGGTCAGGCTGTGTACAGCAAGGACGCCAGCCCTTCGTGCGGGATTTACTATTGCATTTTCGATCGGCCACACACATTTTGTTACGGCGATACATATTGAGACAACACGCAGGCACCCGCGGAGCATCATTCTGTGCAACATTCAATGGGCTGCCGATAAGAAGTCCTTCTTGTACACTTGCCCCAAGGTTGCCGCTCTCGCTATGATCGCGATCAGTACAATATGCCGTTAAATTTGTACTCCGGATGAACAGGAGATGAAATTCGACGACAAATCGGTGACTTTGGACACGGACGGAAAACTGGTGAATGGAAACCGATCCTTGATACAGCATATTATTATATTGGAACCACGCGCATGCTGACTTCGCTTTCTAAGGTGCCTCTGGGGAAGCTGCTGAGCCGGCTTGAGGAAGACGTCCAGGTCGCTATCAACGTGCGCTCTTTAATTTCGCGATCGAGAGATTTCATAAGTCTCATGTTTTCATGTGTATGCTTTTACAGGACGATAACGATTGGGACGGAGATAGCCTCGACTGCTCGGCTGAAGCTGATCGCGACTCGGACCTGAGCGAGGCCTTCGATGAATTTGATTCCAGCAGTTACGCGGAGGCCTTCATCACGGTTGCATAATAAGCAAATGAGTGTATGCGCAATGACGATCGCGAGCTCATTTCATCTGTCACAAATTCGAAGCTCTGAATTCGAATCCTATTAAGGGCCACTGACTTGCCGCAGTGCCGCGCGCGTCAGTTGGGTCCGGGGAAGGGCATTTAACCTCGGCGAATCCAATTGCAAGATCTAGATGCAGAGGGCAGCTGCAGGGACTTAAGCTTAAGCTTAAGAAGGCGCGCGCGCGGTGGCCGGGCGAGCCGCCGGGCCGGCTCCGGCCGAGGCTGGCCATGCCAGGCGAGCTCAGCGGCTGTCCTCGCGATCGAGGCGAGCTGGCCTAGCGAGCTAGCTATAGCTATGTATACGTAAGGCGCGGGCCTTGCATTGGGAAGGGGGAGGGAACCTTAAGCTTGCAAATTGTCTGGCCATATGCATGGACGTGCTCGAGCTCCTGCCAGGCTGCGCATGCCCCGCGGCCGTCGCGCGCGTGAGGCGTGGCGGGTGCACGATCATTGTACGAGTGCGCATGTGCTGCGGGTGCACGTGCGTCACGGCGTGGCTATATATATATATATAGCTAGGGGCTGGCCTAGCTATAGGCCTCCGCGCGATCTGGGCGCGGGCGCGGGGACGCTGCTCAAGCTCACGTTCCGCTCAGAAAGCGGCGCAGCGGGCCAGCTGCAGCTCATGATCAGCGGCGCCGGCTGCAGCAGGCATGCGCATCGCGCGCGCGCGGGGGCTCTGCGCATGCGTCGCGATCGCGCGGCGCGCGCGCGCGCCGCGCGGCCGCGGGCGTCGGCTTGTTGCAAGTGGCATAGCCGGCCAAGTGCGGTCGACGTCGGCTTGCGGCCGGCTTGTGCAATTGCGTCGGGGCGCGGTTGGCGCGGGTGAAGCGTGCGCGGCTGGCGCGGCTAGCCGCTGAGCCACAGCAAACTGCCGCGCGCGCGCGCGAGAGGCGTAACCATTGTTGAGCTGAGCCGAGCTGCGGCGCCCGGGGGAGAAAGCGTGGGGGGAGAAAGTGGCCGGGGGAGACCGTAAAAAGACTTTTGCAGGGTAAGTTAACGCACTCTCCAATGTGATTGGCTAGCGCGCGCGGCGTCCTCCCACGCGACCGCGTTCGCGCCCGGCCTCGCTCTTGCAGTACGGAATGTCGAACATGATGCGCGCAACGACCTCGAACTGGTCTGGCCCGTATATCTGCTCCCTGTGCGTCGCTGGACCCCTTTTTGTCCCGGGTGTTGGTGCCTGTTCCTGGATCACCCTTTGGTCGGACGGGACCGGGAGACATGGTTTCGGGGTCCCCTGGGGATGCGCTTTTAGGATGTACCGCGCGGCCCCGGTTTTGCGGAGGTCGGGGAAATGCAAATGGGATTTGGGGTAGGGTTGGGCCCAAGGGACAGGGACAGGGGAAGTGTTTTACCCTTCCCCAAAAACGTTTATGTTAATCCAGGCCTAGGTCCCTCATTTTAAATTTTGAGTTCGAATTCGATTTAATTTCCGGACTCGTGACTTCGATTTCGCACTTATATTACGTGAGATATCGATACTGTACATGTATACGTACAGGATCACGCAACTACGTATACGAGATATGCCGGCGCCATGTCGCAACGCAAATTTAAAGACTGACGGCGTAGCATATCGAGCGATGACGGCAGAATCAAAATCGCTACTATAGACAGGAACGAATCACGCACACTATACTATGATATATAGCCAGTGCTGATCATCGGATCATGATCAAAAGCAGGAATTCGAAGTGTACATTCAAATGAGTTCGACGGTCGACGTCGAAAAGCGTACGCATACATGGATTGCTGTACATCGACAGCATACTATAAAGCCCCGAATTTGAAGCGAAACGAAACTCCCAAAGCCTTATTGTGCTTATATTATCTAGCCATCAAGAACTAGCTAAACGGCCTCAGTGCCGGATTTCAAGGAGGCCTCGGCGCCCGATCGATCGCGAAGATCTAGATCGAGAGCCCCGCGATCCGTGCTTGCCTTGTGCTTCCAGTGCGCTTCCAGTACATCGACAGCACACTATAGAGCTCCGAATTTGAGGCTTATGGAAATGGCTTCATGATCAGTGCCGGAACCAGAACCAGCTAAACGGCTTCATGATCAGAAAAGATCCAGGGCCAGAACCAGCTAAACGGCATCATGATCAGTGCCGGCGCCGGATTTCAGGGAGGCCTCGCGATCGGCGCCTGATTGATCGCGAAGAGCCCCGCGATCCGCGCTTAAGCTTGCCTTGTGCTTCCAGTTCTCGTAGTTGCGCCGCGCCCCGGCGAAGACAACCTCCCGGACGCCCGGGAAGACGGAGGCGACCGCGCCCTGCAAGATATTAGATGTCAGATGTAAGAAGATAAAGCGCTATAGCTAGCTAGCTATATAGCGCGAGCTATATATAATCACCATCAAGGGAAGGACGATGAACTCCATGAAGCCGACCTGGCTCGCTGCGAAGTTCTGGTTGTGCCGGTCCACTGGCAAGGCAACGGGAACAGTAAGCGAAACCCGCCCCGCTCATGATAGATCTAGAGGCTGCGATCGTGAGCACGAGCTCGAGCGGGCGCACTGAAGGGGCTGATGGGGATGCCGAGCTCGCGCTCCCGGTCCCCCTGCGCTCCGGTGTTTCGGGAGCGCTAGCGAGGCGACGGCGGCCGCTCATGATCAGATGATCAGATTCGCTTATGATCACCTGACACATGAACTCGACGGAGATGCGCTCGGACCACACGGTGTGCAGGGCGAGGGTCTTGGCGGCGTGGCCGATGTCGCAGGTCTGCCCCGCCCCGCCCTTCGGTCAGCGGCCGAGCACAGGTACAGGTGGACGTACGAATTCGAAGGGGGTGGGGTGGGGGTGGGGGGGATTCACGGGGGGAGGGCGAGGGGGGGAGGAGGAGTTGGGGGGTTCGGGGAGGAAGAAGAGCGCTTATATGGGGCCGGGCCACGGCCACCCACCTTCATCGTCGCTGCCAGGAGCACGCGCTTGTCGTCGCTCTGCGAGGACGCGCGCGCGCGTGAGCGAGGCGGACGGGCGCGCGGGGCCGCTACAGCTAGCGCTGGCTGCTAGATCGATGGATGGAGAGGGGGCGCGGGTCGCGATGGCGCGCCTGGAGGGGTCCCATCAGGAGCGGCTGCACCACGACGACGGAGGAGGCGCGGGGCCGCTGGGGCCGGAGCGCGCCGCCCGGTGCCAGTGGCCGCTGGAACACCGCCATTGAGGCGGGGGCCGAGCGGAGCGCGGCCGCCGCCCCGGCCCCGGGCGCGCCGCGGTCCTCCAGCGGCTCCGTCGCCGGCCCAAGCGCGCCGGCCGCCACGCACTTGCGGAAATCTGCGCGCCAAGCTCGAAATTCGAGCTGGAATATGGAGCGCGTGCGGCGACGCACTGCCCAGGACCTCGAAATCTGCAAATCCGGTGATCAGGCCGAGCGAAGGAACCAAAGTAATTTTTTTATAAGCTCAAGGGCGCACGCTGCGCCATGTCGGTCGCCAGCACCATGTCGACCACGGTCCGCCTGAGCTCGCGCAGCGCGGCCTTGGGCATGCCCTGATCACGAGGCCCGGCTGGCCGCTCAAGCCGAGCGGGGGCCGGCGGGGCGGGGCGGGGCGGGGGGCTGGGCGGGCGAGCCTGGAGGAAGTTGTGGCGGGACTCGCGCAGGGCGATCCAGGCGGCGCTCGCGTGGTGGCTCTCCAGCGGGCTGCGAACGAAGCGAAGCGCGGGGCTCGGGGCTCGGGGCCGGCCGGGCCGGGCCGGGACGCGCCCTCCGAATTCGCGGGGGCGGGGGCCGGGCGGGGCGGACCTCCTGTCGTTGTAGCGCAGGGCGAGCGGGGCGGAAGTGGAGACGAGGAAGCTGTGGAGGCGCGGCGCGACCGTGAGGCAAGGCGGCCGGGCGAAAGGCGAGGGGGGGTGGGAGAAGGGGGGGGTGGGGGGAGGGGGGGAGGAGGCCGCGCGCACTTGTTGTTCACGCCAGGCTGCGTGACGCACGAAAAACAGAGAAACCGGCCGCCAGTCAGCAGTAAGAAAGGAAAGGGTACCGCGTACGATGGCTGCTGGCCATGGGCTAGCGGGGCCGCCACTCACGTGTTCGTAATCTGAGCACAAACCGGGAAAGTAATCAGGCCTAGCCTCGAGCGCGCGATCGGGGGGCGTCGACGCGTCCGACGGTCGGAGCGCGCACCGTGAATGATGCAAGCGAGGATAGCGGCCAGCTTGTCCTCTGTTCAGCCGACATAAACACATTCATCAGAATATTAATGCAGAAACGGAAGCCCGATCAAGTCGGAGGGAAGGAAATAGGGGAGGACCGTCTGAGAGCCGGGCGCCGACGCCGCCGCGGGTGAGGACGCACACCATCGATTGAACCACGTCCGCCGCGTGGGCGCGGCTGCCGGCGGGGCGCCTTCAGCGCGGACCCCTACATATAGCTACGTATACATCGTTGCTTATCGATCGGAGCTCTAGATCTAGCGCTCTTGCGCTCTTGTTGGATTCCGATGGCTCGCGATCGCGGGGACTCCGGGGATCCAGAGCCCGCCTGCACTCGGAGCTAGCTATAGGAGCGCATGCGCACTTGTGGTACGGGAGGTCAAGGTAGCGGGACTCGCAGTGCGAGACGAAACTGCCCCGCCCCGCCCCGCCCCGGAGCGAGTTGAGCGCGGGGCGGAGTAGCGGCGGCGGCAGCCGGGCCGGGGTTGCATTCATATTTGGGCACGCACGCGGCGAAGCGATCGAGGTGGAACGAGGGTCCCAGGCTGCAGGCGAGCCCCAAGGCCTCCACAGCCGCCAGGCTGCGTACGCGTGCGAGCCAGAAGAAGATCAGAAGCGAGGCTCCAGGGGGCCGGGAGGGGGGTGCGGGGGACGGGGTATAGGGGGCGCGCCTCGTGAGGAGGAGGGGCCGACCCGTCGAGCGGTCGAGCTGGAAGGGGTCGTAGCCCTCCCACGAGTCGATGTCGGGCATCAGGCGCCACGCCGCCGACTCCACCTTCGCGTGCGGCGTACAGCGTTTAAAGATGCACGTGCGATATCGATGTCGATATCGACGGCGCACCGACTTTCGGCGGAACTCATTTACGACCATTTGCACCTGAGCGTCGCCGGGGGCGGCCGCGGGGGCGCCGCCGCCATCCTCGCGGCCGGCCGCGGCCGCGGGCTGCACCGGCAGGCTCGAGCTCGGGGCAGGGTCCTGCGCAATTACTACTAAGTTACAACGCCTCAACCAAACGCGTGCTGGGTGCATAGGGCGCCCCCAGATCTAGAGCGCTCACCGCGTAGGCTGGCAGCCTCGGCTCCTTCCTGGAGAGCGGGCGGGTGCCGGCGGCCTCCTGGCTCCTCGCGAGGTTGGCCCTGCGCTCGGCGGCCGCGCGAGGGCCCGTGAGTCGTTCGGCGGCCGAGGAAGCTTTCAGCAGGTCTCGAAGCGGGACTCAAAGAAACGGCGTACTCCATCGAAGGGACGCGACCGTCCGACTGGCCCGTCGCGAGCTGCGCGGGCACGGGCCCGGGCGGGGGCCCGCGTTCAGCTCGGGGAGGGGGGGAAGGGGGGGGGGGAAGGGGGGTATCGGATGTGATTCGGCGGGACATTAATATTATAATTAGCTATGGGCATCCCAAGATCACGATTTGACAGGGAGGGGCGTGACGGCTTCGTGCCCTAGCGAGGGAGGGAGGGGGGGTACGGTGCGCTCGCCTCGGAGAACAGCCACCGGCGGGTGTCGCGGTCGAGGCGGAGCGTACCCTCCTGCACCTGCCTCCCCAGGTCCGGCACCATTCTGCGGGGGGTACGACCGTGCATGAGCCCACGAGGCGAGCTGACTGCAAGCGCGCAGACACGGATCGCCAAAGGCATAGCCCTAGGTCTAGCCCTAGGTCTAGCCCTAGGCCTAGCCCTAGGCCTCGGCCTGGCCATGGGTCTAGGGGGGCGCGGCTGGCATGGAGCGCACAGGGAGCCGCTGCCAAGCAGGAGCGTGACGGCGCCGTCGAGGGCCTGCAGCGCCCACTGGCCCAGGTACCGCACGCCTGCGCACTAAGCTTAAGTCTGCTCTGACCGCGGTCGCGATTGGGGGCGGCGCACGCGAGTCGGAGCGAAGGGCGTCAAGGACAGCCAGAGCCTTGCCCAGGGGGCTCTCTAGGTCCGCCCCGTCCCCCATGATCTCCCCTGCACGGCCTCTCAGCTTGAATAGCGATGAGCGGAACTTTGGAAGGGGGCCGAGCGGGGCGGGGCGGGGCGGGGCGGGGCGGGGCGGACGCTGGAGGGTCAGGAGCTGCTCGCGCAGTGCGAGGTTGTTCTCGCGAAGGCCCTCCCGCTGCGCCGGCCCGGCCGCGTCGGCGTCGGCCGCGGCCCGAGCCGCGACCTAGGGCCTGGGCCTGCGCGGCTGCCCCGCGGCTGCCCCGCGGCGCAACCTGGACCTAGTCCTAGGCCTGCGCGGCTGCCTAGACCTAGTCCTCGGCCTGCCCCGCACGCGGCTGCCCCGCGGCTGCCCCGCGGACCTCCTCGTGGACGATCTCGACCTGCGAGCGCAGCGTCTGGTGCTGCGCGAAGTCGTCCCGCCGCTTCTCGTCGTCCTCCTTCCCAGGCGTCGGTTGGGGCCGGGAGAGGGGGGGGGGGGGGGGGGGGGGACCCGGGCCCCAGGATGCAGGAGGGCAGGAGGAAGCCGGTGAGGATGGCCTGGAGCGAGGGTGGGGGGGGGGGGGGGGGAGGAATCGATTCGCATTAGGAAGGCCCTCGCCGGAGGACGCGAGCACTGGCTACGGGCTCCGAACTCGAATGAAAAGGGCGGACGCGGACGCACCTGCCCGAAGAAGTCGAGGAAAGAGTCGGCGACGCCCCCCACGGGGTACGCGATCCAGAGGAGCGCGTGGCTGACGGCCACGACGAGCAGGTACCCCCGGGGCGGCAGGCGCGCGATCACGCGGCACACCGCCTCTGCGCGAGCGCGCGCGGCCGGGTGGGAAATCGATATCGCGCTCGCGCTAGCGGGCGATCGATCGATATCGCGGCCGCGATCGTGGGTCCGGATCGAGCCGCACCGACGGCAAACATGCAGGGGTAGTAGATAACCGGGCCCTGGCGGGGTGGCAGTGGATTGGCGATCGCGACGGCGGCGGCGACGGCGACGGCGGCGGCGTGGGAATTCGGGCCCCGTACCTTCGCGATATCGATTGTGTTGGCCATGGTCACGGCGAGCATGAGGCAGAACAGAAGGGTCACGAGGGCCTGCGGGGCGGGGCGGGGTGGGGCGGGGCGGCGGCGGGCCCGGGGCTGTCAGCGGGCGGCCCCGATCGCGGGGCTTATAATTAGCTTCGAATTTGTCCGCAGCTCGCCTCCATGTGGCGGGCGTAGAGGCGCGGGCGCCGGAACTGGAGGTAGAGGCAGAGGCCGCACAAGGACGCGCAGGCGAGGTGCGCGAAGCGCTGCGCGGGGCGGGAGCGCTCGCTCGGGTACGGGAGGGGGGGGGGGGGGGGGGTAGGGGCGCACGACTGCGACGACGCCGGGACTGGAACCGGAGAGGCTCGAGGCGGGGCCGAGGGGCGACCCCGCGCGGTGCTCTACCCGGTTGGCGGCGGAGACCGCAAGCCACACGACCACAGCGCAGAGGTACGCGAGGTACGCTGGCGCGATCGGCGCGGGTCAGTTGCAAGCAGCGGGCCGCGGGCCGGGGCCGGGGCCGGGGCCGGGGCCGGGGCCGGGGCGGCGGCACCGAAGGGCATGAGGAGGCGCTGGCGGGGGAGGGAGCGGGCAAGGAGGTACTCGGCGAAGAAGTGTTCGGTCATGTCGCTGACGAAGCGGCGGAGGACGACGCAGTAGGGGCGCGTTCTGAGGTCCAGCGGCAGCCCGCAGGTGAACATCGTGTCCCTCCGCCCGTTCCCGGCGCCGACCCCGCCCTCGCCCTCGGCGCCGGACTCGGAAGAGGCGCGGTCCAACCCGGCCGCGGGGCCAACGGCGACGCTGTTCAAAGGGGCGGCCGGGAGGCCCAGGTCGAGGGGTTCCGGGAAGACACGGCCGGTGGCGGGGTTTGAGCCCGCGAAGGGCGAGATGCCGGCGACGGAGGGCGAGACGGGGCCATACGGGGAGAGATCAACCGGCCGCTGAACGTGCACAACGCTGACAACGCTGGGGCGGCCGCGGACGTCAAGGTCCTCGGCCGGCCGCGGCCAGGGAATTCGAACTGGATCCGGAGGCGCGGGGGAGGGCTCGGGTGCGGGAGCGGGGGAGCCCACGCCGAGGCTGGCGCCGGCTGCAGCTGCAGGCTGCAGCCGGCCATGGGCTTGAGCTCCGTTGACCATGGGCTATATCTATATCATAGTGTGTAGCTATAGGGAAGCGGGCGTGCGCGTGCTCAAGCGCCGCGCCCGCGGCCGCGGCCGCTCAGCTGGGACCGGAAGTTGATGCACACTTCGACACTGCGGCGGCTGTGGGGAGTTGGCCATGAGCGAATCGACTGGGCGAAGGTGCACGCGCGGGCGTTCCCAAATTTGCCCGCCGCGCGCGCACGGTGCCACGGGCTGAGCTCGTTAACGTTGTCGCTAGTAGCTATACTAGTACAGAGGCTAACGCCGAAGCATTAAGGGGCGCCGCGGCGGGCCGGGCCGCGCATGCGCGGCCAGGCGGTAAAAGAACTATATATTCGGTCCGGCGAACCTGGAGGCTGGAGGCTGTCGGAGAACCTGGAGGCGCCGGCGCCGCGCGCCTGGCCAAGAAGTACGTTGTCAGAAGCTTGTACCGGAGCTACGCATATACCGATCAGCCGGTGCCACCGGGTGACAGCCGCTGCGGCGCGCTGGTCCGACGGTCACAGGCTCACACCTCACAGCCGGCGCCTGGGGCCGGCATGCGCAGCAGCGGTGCCGGTGTAAAGACAGTATAGTACTGTATACGTATACAGCGCCGGCAGCAGTCCGGACTCCGGAACACTGTAACCGCCGCGCGTGCCGCGCCCCACTGGGGTACATCCACATCAGTCGCTTCACCGCACGTGCACGCGGTGAATTCGAACTTCAAATTTAATTTCGAAATTCGAATCGGTCAATTAATGGCCGGGGTACCGCCAAACCATCAGGGCGGCTGTACCCGGCCGGCCCGAGCGCCGGCTGCCATAGCTCTGATCTGCGGACGGTCGAATATAGCGCTTGCGGTACAGCACTCGTCTCGGCCGACGCGATGCCGACGTCGGGCAGCGCGGCATGCTCTGCCGCAGCTGGCGTCGCGCCGGTCGGCCTAGGGGAGCTCCCCGACGAGCTCCTGGAGCGCGTGCTCGAGCTCCTCGGCGCGCCCGGCGCCTTCCTCCTGCGCCCCGTCAGCCGCCGCTTCCGGCGCGCCGCGGAGCGCGCCGCGTGGCCGTCCCTCGCGGTCAACGCCGCGCGCCGCGGCGAGTCGCTGGACCGATCCGAGGGGCGCATGGCCAGCGCGACGGCGCTCCTTCGTGCGGGCAGGCTCCGCCTCACGCCGGGCGCGTCGGCGAAGCTGCGGGCGGGCGGGGCGCTGCCCGCGGCGGCGCCCGGCGAGGCGGAGCGCGCCGCGGTCATCGATGCGACGCTGGGCTGCTGGGCGCGTGCGCGGAGGCGCCCGGCGGGCTGGCGGACGCGCACGTCGAGCTCGTGGGCGGCTGGCACCGCGCCGCTGACCTGCGGCAGTTCGTCCGCGGGCCCTGGCGGCGCTGCGCCCGGCCGCGGCCGCCGGCGACGGCGCCGGCGCCGACCGCCTTGTGTCGCTGGCGCTGTGGGCCACACCGGGTGATGCGAGCTGGGACGTGCGCGCCGCCCCGATCGCCCTTACGCTTCGCGCCCCGCCCCGCCCCACGCTGGCTGATCGAAGCCCGTGCCCGCGACCCGCAGCCCGCCGGCCCCGAGGCCGCTGAGCTAGGCGCCCTGCTCTCGCCCTTCACGGGCCTGCGGCGGCTGTCCCTGCCGCGGGACTGCCCGCTGGGCCCCGCCGCCGCGGCCGCCCTCGCCGCCGCCCTCCCGTCCCTCGCCTCCCTCCGCTGCAGCTTCGCATCCGACTCCGCCGTCGGCGCCCTCGCCCCCCTCGCCGCCCTCGAGGAGCTCCTCGTCCAGGTCGCCCCGTACCCCCCTCGAACTCCTCTCCCCTCCCCGACTCATTCCCCCCCCCTTTCCCCCGCAGGACCTGCACCTGGAGATCGGGGGGGCGTACGGGGCCGGACTGGCGGCCCTCGCGGAGGGGCCCGCGGGCGCCTCCCTCCGCACCTTCCGAACCTACACGTGCGCCGAAAGCGTACCCCCCTGCTCGAGACGCTGTACCCCTCAAGATCCCCCCCCCCGCGCCGGCAGGCCGGACCCCCGCCACGACGACTGCGGCGACGGAGACATGCGCGCCCGTACCCCTCTTCTTGTTTCTCCGTACCCCCCGCAGACCCTCTCCCCCGCAGGACGGACGACCTTCACGACCCGCCCTTCACGAGCGCCGGCCTCGCCGGCCTCTCCCGCCTGCCCCGCCTCCAGAACCTCCACGGCTGGCTCGACGTCCGCGTACCCCCCCTCCGGCTCCTTCCCCCACCCCTCGAAACGCTGTACCCCGGCAGCTGCGGGACGCGGCGCCGGAGGCGATCGCCGCGCTGGGCGGGGGCCTGCCCTCCCTCCGGTCCCTCTCCGTCCGCGCCCGCGGCCCCGACCAGGTGCCCGCTGGATCCGAATCCTTGAAACGGGACTCGTCCGGATTCGAACCCGGGACCGATCTCGCAGGTCCGCGCGCTGGCCGCTGCGCTCCACGCGTGCTCGTGGCCCCTCGAGCGCCTCGCCCTCAGCATCCGTGCGCCCTGTACCCCTCTTATGAAAAGAACCGAGCGAGGTTGACTGTACCCCCAGCGCTGCCGAAGGCGGTGAGCGCGGCGGACCACGCGGCGCACGCCATCGACGACGGTACCCTCCTGGAGCTCGTCCGGGAGGCCCGGCGCTCCCCTTCGTTCTCCCTCTCCCTCGCCTCCTGCCGGCCCCTCGGCGCCGCCCTGGCTGGCGCGCTGGCCGAGCCGGCGACGAGGGGGCGGCTGGCGTCGCTGCGGGTGCAGGCGCCGCGGGCGGAGGGGCGGGCGGCGCGGGCCGCGGAGGCGGCGGCGCTGGCGGTCCTCTCCGCCCTCCCCTCCGCAGAGGTCACGCTGCTGTAAGTCCCTGCAGCCGGAGCCTTTCAGGGCTTGGACAGCCTTGAAGCTTGATGCGCGAGCGCGAGCTCGCCAGTGCGAAACTTCGACTTCGAATTCGGATGCATATGGATCGGAGCCTGGGGCCTCGAGAGCGCGCAACTTGAATCATTGACTTTGTGCTCGACAGCGCGGATATTTAGAAACTTAAGCTTGGGTTTCGAGCCCAGGGGCATCGAGAGCACGCACTGCCAGGCTGCGGTAACTTGAATCATTGAATTTGCCAAGTTGGAGATCTGGATCCCGGAGTTCTTTAGGCGGGCACCGCGCATGGCCAGGATTTGGAGGTACTACGGTACATGCATATCCGCCTCACATCCGCCGAGCGCGCGCGCGGGGCCTCGCTGCTCATCATCAGTGGCCTGAATATCATAGTATCATGGCATGATCATGACAGCTAGCGCTGCGCATGCGGCCCGGCAGCCCTGCAACTGACAGCTGCAGCCTGCAGAACGTGTCGATGTCGTGCATGCGCGTACGGGCTTTAGGTGTGTCGAATTCAAATTCAAAAAATCTAATGCTGTGCACTTGCGCGTGCAAAAAGCACGCCCCAATTTCAGCGGTACTGCAAGAAAGAATTCAAAAGGACTGCAGGCTGCGAGCTGTCTCTGTGAAAGAGCTGAAAAGGTTCGAATTCTGCAGCTGTACATGCGCGAGACGCGCTCACGCCTGCGATACTACGATGCAGGCGGGGGGCCCGCGCACGGGGGCTCCGGCCGGAGCTCTTGCCGGCCGCGGATTGCGGGACCCGAAGCTAATTTTAGTTGCTAGAAGATGAAATGAAATAATCTGAATGAAACTGACGTGGGGACTTCTAGATGCTAGAACTTAGAGAAGGTCTGAAGGACAACGGGTGAAAGAGAATTCGCCGAGAGAGCTTCCGATCGAGAGAAGAGAAAGGGAGCCCAGGAACTTGTGGGGCGGGGGTACAAGGAGGAGGACCTCCTAGGAGCCGCTCAGAAGAGCCAGCGCTCGGGCTTGAAGGAGCTGCGGGGGAGGGATTCAGAGGGGGGGAGGGTACGGCACGCCTCATAATCCGACAGCGGAGGCCGCACGGTGTCTTGTCGGCGTCGGTGGCGGCGAAGCGGTCCTGGGGCGGGGGTACCCACGCCGGCGCGGGGGCGTCTCTCGCGCCCTCCTTCGGCGGCGCCGTCGAGTAGACGATGACCTGGGGGAGGGAGGCCAGGCATCAGCATCAAGAGATGAAAGAGCAAGGCCCTTGGCCCATAAGATCAAGCTTAAGAATGTCGAGTTGCGTTGTTGTTAGGGCACGGAGCCCCGCTGCACTGGGCACCCGCTCTCTCTCCTGCCCCCCGGCCCCTTCATACTTCCGTCAGGCTCGCCCGCCCGCCCGCCCGCGCGCCCACTTGCCTCGCCGCCGTTGTCGTCCAGGCGGTCGTCGTAGCGGGCGAAGCGCGGGCCCTCCGCCCGGTTCTTGCACTGCGCGGCGCGGCGCGGAAGAGGGTCAGATCCGGAGGGGGGGCGCCGAGGGAGGGCGCGGCGGGGGGAGGAGGAGGAGCAGCTCCCCGCCCCTAGGCCCTTGCCGCGGAAGGGGCAGAGGGGACGCACGCCGGGGCGGCCGTTGCAGTGGAGGTGCGGGCCGTGCGCCTCCTCCACGGCCTTCGCCGGGTCCGCCAGGGCCTTGTCCCAGCCCCGGTTCAGGGGAGGCGCAGGGCGGAGGGGAGGGGGCGGAGAACCTTCGGGTGGGCGGTGCGGTCCCGGCACATGCAGGGCGGTACCCCCGCCGCGTCGGCCCCCTCCCCCTCCTCCGCATCGTCCGCCGCCCACACGCGGATGTGCCTGCCTCGGGTTCGGTGCCCAGTTCTTTTTGGGTGGGTACAGAAAGAAATAAACACGCACCGCTCGGAGCCGTACCCGGGGGCGAATTCCTCCTTCGATTCCAGCTCCCACCAGTCCTGCGGGGGGCGTGACGGGGGTACGGAATCGGCTGGGGGGTACCGTAGAACGCACATCGTTCTCGGGGAAATCGCTCTCGGCGTTGTCGTCTTCGGTCCTACGGGGGGGCGGAAAGCGTCGGGGACCGGGGGAGGGCGCGGCGAGGGGTACGGGTCGCACTCGCGGTGCGCGGGAACGGACAGGGCGCCATTCCGATCCTGCGAACGAAGGTGAGCCGAGCGGCGAAAGCCGCGAAGGGGGGGGGGTACGCGAACCTCCCAGTAGGAGGGCGGGCCCAGCGAGAGGTTGTCAAGCCAGCTGCGCGCCTTCTTGCGGCGGTTCATTCGGCCCTTCGGGCGCCCGCTCTGCAGGTTGTCCTCCTGTACCCCGCTCGGACCGAGCGGAGGGAAGCAGGCGCAGAGGGGTACGCACCTCCTGCTGGAAGACGAGGGGCTCATCGGAGGGCGGGGGCGGAGACCCGGCCTCCTCGCGCCAGAGGGCCTCGTCCTTCCGCCGGACCATGGCGTACGTCCCGCCCTCCGAGCTGCGAGCGAGTTAGGCGTGGCAGAGACCACGCGAGGAGGGGGGGTACGCGACGCACCGGGAGACGAACTCGCGGAGGTCGTCGCGCTTCTCGTACATGCTCGGGATCGCGCGCGAGGCGTCCCCAGAAGGCTCCTTCCGCAGCCGCAGCGCTTCCGTCTCTTCTTGCGGCCCCGAACCCTCCGCCTCCCCGTGCGGAAATCTGCTGAGCGCGGGCGGCGTTGAGGAAGCGGCGACCGGCGATCGAATTCGAATTCGAAGCCGGGGGCACCCGTCGGCGACGCGCGTGATCATCTCTTGGTCGCCAATGGTCGAAACCTGCTCGACGAGCTCGTCGAAGTCCCCGAAATCCTCGTCGATGTCGATCTCGTCCGCAGAGCGCCCAAAGCTGAAGTCCGCATCCCCGCCCGGCCGCTGCTCGCACGAGACCTGCAGCTGCGTCGGACGAATCTGCAGCAACGTTAGAAACCGAATCTGGCTTCCCCTCGCTAGGACGTGCGCAAAGGCCGGATGGGTGGGCAGCCAGGGGAGAGCGGCAACGCACCTGGGCCACGCCGCCCTGCGAGAAGAAGCTGCGAGACGCATGGCCGGAGAAGAAGAAGCGCTGATTGGAACGGAGACGTGCACTGACGGGCCGCCGCCGCCCGGCCGCCGGAGGGACGGGACAAATCGCATGAGCGGAAGGGGCGCCGTCGCGTACGCCAGGAAGTTCTTCCCGCGTACGCTCCAGAGGCGGCGGGTGCGCGCTCACGAAGGCCGGCTGCATGCTGGATAAGATTCTCGCCCGAAGGGCCGCGACGGCAGACGCCGGCTTCTTGCTGTCGTGCTAGCTGTTCTGAAGTCCGAATAGCTTCAGTTGAGGGCTGTGGCGAAGCCCGCAACGACGAGCTCAAAGTTTCCGGGGTACGATGCAATTCAATTTCGGCAGCGAGCGACTTCGAGAGACGGCATTGTAGCAGCGCAGCTTGCGAGGAGTGAGCAGACCTTTGACCAGCATCCAGCATTCTTCGCGGGATCCAGGACGGTGATTGAGGCCTGGCGGACCTCAGCTAGCCGGTAGCGATGTGGAGCGTCATCAGGAAGCGGCAGGGTGCGACATGTGGAGCCTGCCGCTGACAGAGATAGCACACCGGCCGCCGCCGGGGCGCGCGGCTGACCCTCAAGCAGGTCTGGAGTATCCTCTCAACAGGGAACACGAGGAGGGTTGGAAAGAGGGAGTGAACAGACAAGATGCGTTCACGGAGAACGCGGAGCACTTCGCTCGCTTCGAGGTGGCGGCGAACCCGAAGCCGCAGGACCCGACTTCGGTCAACCTCGCCTACGGGGACTTCGCCTACCCGAAGCTCGTGCGCCGGCGCTAGCTACGACGCCGCGGCGAGCGCCCGGCGACCCACCCGAGCCCGCCCCGCGCAGGTGCGGCAGATTGAGGACGAGCTGCTCGTCATCCGGCAGAAGGCGCTCTCGCGCCTCGCGCTCCTCACGAGGAAGTACGAGCACGTCATGAAGCTCATCGAGGCCGGTGCGCCGCCGCCGCCGCCCGCCGCCGCGCCCGCCCGCCGCCGCCGCGCCGACCGCCGCCGACCGCCGGTGCCGCAGGGGCGACGGCGGCGCTGACGCGGCTGCTGCGGGACCGGGACGCGACGGTGCGGAGGATAACGTGCGAAGCGCTTTACTACTTCGCGGAGCACAAGCAGGGCGTCGCCGACTTCGTGGACAACTTTACGCTGGAGGCCATGCTCCCGCTCCTCCACGACGAGGACGTGGGTGTGAGGAGGCAGCTGCACGCCGCCGTGCACATGGCGAGCGCCAGCGAGCGCGGCGCGCGCCAGCTCCTGCACGCCAAGTACATGCCCACCGTCGTCGAGAAGCTCCTCTCCGACGTCGACGACATCAAGGTGCCGCACCCGTACCCCCCGCCCGCTTCCTCCCCCGTCGCCCCGCCGACCCTCGGGGGGGGGTACAGGAGAAGCTGCTGGAGACGACGGCGCGGCTGGTGGCGTACGAGGAGGGTACGACGGCGGCCATCGCGCACAGGGGCGTACCCGCCCTCGTCTCCCTCCTCCGGCACGGGGACGCCCCCGTCCGCGAGGGGGCCGTCCGCTGCCTCGGACTCATCTGGTACCCCCCCCCTCCGCCCCGCCTGCTCCCTTCCCCGCACGCTCGAGCCCCGGCGCAGCCAGTTCAAGGAGGGCAAGCTGGCCTGCCTCGCCCCGGAGCTCGGCACGGTGCGCCTAGCCGCCCCGCCCCGCGCCCCGAGGCGCCGCGTGAACGAACGCTCGTCCGCCCGCTCTCGCGCGCAGACGAACGCGCTGGTGAACCTGCTGGAGGACCCTTCGCCCCCCGTGCGGCGCGAGGCGGCCGGCGCCCTCATGGCGACCACCATCGAGATCCTCGGCAAGAACGAGGTACCCCCCGCAGGCCGCCTTCCCCTCAGCCAGCCGCCGCATCGCCGACCGGCGCCTTCCCAGGTCGTGTCGGCCGTGGGCGTCGTACCCCTGCTCCTCGCCCTCGTCACGAGCGAGGACACGACGGCCGCCCGCAATGCGATCCAGGTCCGCCGCGCCCCGCCACGCCCGCCCGCCCGCCTTGGTTAGAGCGCATCCTTAGTAAGGATGAGGTCGGTGGTTCGAATCCGCCTAGAGGCTTTTCATCCCAAGTGGATGGCTGTTCGAATCCTGACGGGCCCTCTTTTTCCAACACGCCTCCATTCATTTGGTACTACGGTAGCGCAGCGGGGAAGCTGGGCTTGCGCAACTAGTCTGGACTCTGGGGCCTGGCCAGGGCCTTTCACTGGTTCAGCTGGTAGCGCAGCGGGGAAGCGCCTATGCATATATGGGCCATATGCATGTCAGCCTCGATCGGGCCCTGACTCGTGAGCTGCCAGGCTGAGTATCAGGGGTATGACAGGCCGGAAACCCTCTTTTCCAGATGTCCCAGAACTGTATGATTTTAAAAAAGGAGTTCGCGGTGTCTGAGGGGCTTCGTTTGTGCAAAAGCATGGAGCATTATACGACTAGACCCGATATCTTTGCAGCCAGGCGGCGTCTATGAACTGGGCTCCGTATGGTCGACCTTGCAACCACGCACAAGCGCTAGCACGCAGTTCTGGGCGCCGCAAGCAGCTGCGACATGAGGCGCAGGCCAAAACGCAACGTTTCAGCTAGTTAGCCCGCCGCTTAGAGTGACGACGTCGACAGGCGGCCGCAAGGGGGGTACGCATTGCAGTCAGCAAGCACGACGTCACTCTGCGCCCGCAGACCGTCGGACTCTGCAGGCGCAGCGCTAGCACCGCACGTGAGCAGCTGTGCGGCCGGCCGCACGCATGTGATCGTGAGCAGCTCTGCTTGAAAATCGCGAGCTCGTTATGATTAGCAGCTATAGGACGCGGAGCGGCAAGCGCACTATAGAGCTAGAACAAGTATACAGCATAAGGAATCTATATTAGCTACACGCGCGCATTTGCCGCCCTCTCGCTCGCGTGTGCACGTACGCGTGGTCATTTGACCACACAGCATGCGCAGCATATGCATATCGCGCAGCTGCAGCTGCAACTTGCAACCGAGAGCCGGACACTTAGCAGCTCATCTAACACTGTGAGTCGCCTTACTTTGAAGCTACATAAACTGCCTAACTTGCTCGCAGCGCTAATCCAATCGCTCTCTGTGGCGTGTGGCCAATTGGCCACACAGCAGCTGAACAGAGAAGCGAGCCTTTTCACGGCGCAACGCGATCAACCGGCGAACGAAAGCGCATGCCGGTACTAATTGCATACTTTCCTTGCTTCCTTCTCTTAAAAACCCATCAGCAGCGGGCCCGCCCCCCTCTCCCTGCCCCCCGGCCGCCCCGCAACCAGGTACCCCCCTTGGGCGCTCCCGGCCGGGGTCCCCCCCTAGGCTCGGCCCCTCGGGCGCGCTAGCGGCGGGCCCGCGCGCCGTCGCCGTCGCTTTAATCCTGACATCGAATTCTCGGCCGCAGTGAGCCCGCCCCTGCCCCCCGGCCGCCCCGCAACCAGGTACCCCCTTGGGCGCTGCCGGCCGGGGTCCCCCCCTAGGCTCGGCCCCTCGGGCGCGCTAGCGGCGGGCCCCGCGCGCCGTCGCCGTCGCTTTAATCCTGACATCGAATTCTCGGCCGCAGTGAGCCCGCCCCCTGCCCCCGGCCGCCCCGCAACCAGGTACCCCCTTGGGCGCTCCCGGCCGGGGTCCCCGCCTAGGCTCGGCCCCTCGGGCGCGCTAGCGGCGGGCCCCGCGCGCCGTCGCCGTCGCTTTAATCCTGACATCGAATTCTCGGCCGCAGTGAGCCCGCCCCCTGCCCCCCGGCCGCCCCGCAACCAGGTACCCCCCTTGGGCGCTCCCGGCCGGGGTCCCCCCTAGGCTCGGCCCCTCGGGCGCGCTAGCGGCGGGCCCCGCGCGCCGTCGCCGTCGCTTTAATCCTGACATCGAATTCTCGGCCGCAGTGAGCCCGCCCCCTGCCCCCGGCCGCCCCGCAACCAGGTACCCCCTTGGGCGCTCCCGGCCGGGGTCCCCCCTAGGCTCGGCCCCTCGGGCGCGCTAGCGGCGGGCCCCGCGCGCCGTCGCCGTCGCTTTAATCCTGACATCGAATTCTCGGCCGCAGTGAGCCCGCCCCCTGCCCCCCGGCCGCCCCGCAACCAGGTACCCCCCTTGGGCGCTCCCGGCCGGGGTCCCCCCTAGGCTCGGCCCTCGGGCGCGCTAGCGGCGGGCCCCGCGCGCCGTCGCCGTCGCTTTAATCCTGACATCGAATTCTCGGCCGCAGTGAGCCCGCCCCTGCCCCCCGGCCGCCCCGCAACCAGGTACCCCCTTGGGCGCTCCCGGCCGGGGTCCCCCCTAGGCTCGGCCCTCGGGCGCGCTAGCGGCGGGCCCCGCGCGCCGTCGCCGTCGCTTTAATCCTGACATCGAATTCTCGGCCGCAGTGAGCCCGCCCCTGCCCCCCGGCCGCCCCGCAACCAGGTACCCCCCTTGGGCGCTCCCGGCCGGGGTCCCCCCCTAGGCTCGGCCCCTCGGGCGCGCTAGCGGCGGGCCCCGCGCGCCGTCGCCGTCGCTTTAATCCTGACATCGAATTCTCGGCCGCAGTGAGCCCGCCCCCTGCCCCCCCGGCCGCCCCGCAACCAGGTACCCCCCTTGGGCGCTCCCGGCCGGGGTCCCCCCCTAGGCTCGGCCCCTCGGGCGCGCTAGCGGCGGGCCCCGCGCGCCGTCGCCGTCGCTTTAATCCTGACATCGAATTCTCGGCCGCAGTGAGCCCGCCCCCTGCCCCCGGCCGCCCCGCAACCAGGTACCCCCCTTGGGCGCTGCCGGCCGGGGTCCCCCCCTAGGCTCGGCCCCTCGGGCGCGCTAGCGGCGGGCCCCGCGCGCCGTCGCCGTCGCTTTAATCCTGACATCGAATTCTCGGCCGCAGTGAGCCCGCCCCCTGCCCCCCGGCCGCCCCGCAACCAGGTACCCCCCTTGGGCGCTCCCGGCCGGGGTCCCCCCTAGGCTCGGCCCCTCGGGCGCGCTAGCGGCGGGCCCCGCGCGCCGTCGCCGTCGCTTTAATCCTGACATCGAATTCTCGGCCGCAGTGAGCCCGCCCCTGCCCCCCGGCCGCCCCGCAACCAGGTACCCCCCTTGGGCGCTCCCGGCCGGGGTCCCCCCTAGGCTCGGCCCCTCGGGCGCGCTAGCGGCGGGCCCCGCGCGCCGTCGCCGTCGCTTTAATCCTGACATCGAATTCTCGGCCGCAGTGAGCCCGCCCCCTGCCCCCCGGCCGCCCCGCAACCAGGTACCCCCCTTGGGCGCTCCCGGCCGGGGTCCCCCCCTAGGCTCGGCCCCTCGGGCGCGCTAGCGGCGGGCCCCGCGCGCCGTCGCCGTCGCTTTAATCCTGACATCGAATTCTCGGCCGCAGAGAGCCTCCCCCCCCCACCCACCCCTGCCCACCCCTCCGTTTATGTTATGATGTGAATAATGTACGAGTGAACTCTCGACGACTTCAAGGCTTTTAAGTAGCTGGCTGACGGTGCCACTGTGGTCTGTCCTAGTGGAATCGTCCGGGCATGGAGCCGTCATTCACAGTATACGTGGGGGCACTAAGCAGCACTAGCTATATAGGCAGCACTAGGCAGCACTGTGGCACAAAATCTAATTACTACACGCGAGTTCCAGTGAATGGGTGATATATTAGGCTTATATTAGTCTTTATAAGCGATATACATGCTTATGTTGAGTGCTCATCGAGAGTCCAACCAAGGTCATTCATCATGATGACTGAGTTGGGTGATGATCAGTTGATGTGTTTGAGAGCTCGTTGAACGATTTATCGGATTTCCATTAAGCGGGAGGATATCCGAGCCCGATACATGGCATGTATTCTGAAAGCGCTTTTTATTGTCGTTCACATGATATGCTTGAGTCTTATTGATCTGAATTCCATCCAGAGATAATCAGCTATAAATGATCCAACCCCTCCTGTGCACCCCCCCACAACCTCGAGGCCCGCCTCTTGCCTGCCGCCCGGAGACCTCGGCTCATCTTAAAGATTCGGCATCCTCGTTCATAGTATGTTGCTTTTCAGTGCTCCGATTCGGGCGCGGGGCCTGCCCTGGGGTGGCCAGGCGCGGTTCATCGGGCCCAACACCTCATGCGCCCCCATCACTACCTTGCAATTGAGGCGGGCCTTTCGTCTTGCGCCCGGGGCCCCGGGCTCATCTTCTACATTATATATCTCTGTTCCCCGTATTTTTGTTTCGCACAGCGTTCAGGGGGCGGCGGGGGCAGGGGGGGTGGGTCCCTGCGCGCGCGGCGGTCAGACCCAGGCCATATTTAGAATCGCTATCCGTCGACGCGCGCTTGTAGGGCCCTCGCCGGGCCATCGGCTGGCGGGGAGCGCGGCCCGGGGCTCGCACCAGGGGTACCGGGTTCAGGGGGCGGCGGGGGCAGGGGGAGGGTCCCTGCGCGCGCGGCGGTCAGACCCAGGCCATATTTAGAATCGCTATCCGTCGACGCGCGCTTGTAGGGCCCTCGCCGGGCCATCGGCTGGCGGGGAGCGCGGTCCGGGGCTCGCACCAGGGGTACAGCGTTCAGGGGGCGGCGGGGGCAGGGGGTGGGTCCCTGCGCGCGCGGCGGTCAGACCCAGGCCATATTTAGAATCTCTATCCGTCGAAGCGCGCTTGTAGCGCCCTCGGCGGGCCTCGATGCGCGAGATTTGAGCAGCGCGCGAGCGCGCGGGCCGGCGCCCGGGAGCGCAATTGCAAGCGCGTTGCGCGCTCGCGCAACGGAAGCCATATCGCGATCGGCGGGAGCATTGCGCGGGTGCCGGTCGCGCGCGGGTTCTCACACTGGGCCTCGAGCTCGCGCTTGCCCGCAGTCGACGTCCGCGTGGCCCGGCGCAACTGCCACCTGTGAGCACGTGGCTCCGCTCGCGCGCTCGAGCTCGCCGCTCGCGCACAGCGCTCGCGCGCTCGCGGCGCAACAGCCAACTGTGTCGCTCGCTGAGGCTGGTTGGCTGGAAACTGCTTCGATGCATGATGTATGAGCGCACCTTCTGCCTACCGAGCTCCCGGACGAATGCTGCCGGCTTGCCGAGGGGGGGGGGGGTGGCGGGGGGTATCAGTTCTCGCCAGCTCCCGCAGCTGACGGGGACCGCGCCGGGCCCCAGCTTGTGGCTGCAAAAGAACGCATATGCGCCGCGCATGCACGCCTTGCTCGCTAGACCCGCCGTAAGCGCCCCAGTGCTGAGCAGCACGCGGACGCCGCGACGTATATGGGATGACCACTGCTGGCGAGCTCCCGCGCATTTGCAATAGATGTACAGCATGCCATACACCACTCCTGCTTGCATATTTACGCCCCCTGCGCCCCGCACTCGATACACACACGGCATATACATACTTCATAGGATTGGCGCATTAGAACGCTAGTATTACCGGCCTGTCTAGCCCCTCGCAGCTGAGCGCCTGAGTCTCATGATCAGTGAGCCAGCACTAGCGCTAGCCTCGCCTCGATCGCGATGTCAGATCGACAGCTGCAGCCTGCAGCTGCATGCCGCAGTGCATGCGCATGCGCAGCGCAGGCGCCGCCGCGCGCGCGCCGCACCGGCAGCGCTAGCGGGCGCCGGGCGGCTCGTGCACGTGACCGCGCGCAAAAGCATAGCGGCTCGAGCTCGCGATCGATATCGTGGGCGCCGATTGCGCGCGCGCGCGCGCGCGCCAGCCGGCCGCAGCTTAGAATTCTTTAGCTCATGATACGCACGATCGGGCGATCGGCTCCTCGGCTTCTTAGATCAGCTCCTTCAGATTGACTAGTACTGCACGCACTAGTGCCAGCTTCAGCTGCCGCAGTGCAGCGAGTGCAAGCCGCGCGCGGCCGCGGCCGGCCGGCGGCCGTACACGTTCGCCGCGCGCAACTGCAGCTGATGCATATGATCATGACAGCTGCAGGCCGAGCTGTAGCAAGCGCTCGGCCGCGGGCATGCATATGCATGCATATGGGTTCCGGCCATGGCCAGCGATTTCAACCAGCCAGCGCTGCGGGTTTGCTTGCGATTGTACATGTACTTCTCGTTCTCGAGCTCGGCATTGCCCCCGCTCTCGGCCGCGGCCTGCATCATACATATGGCCATGGCCCGAGACAAGCCGCGGCCGCCGTTGCCGGTGCTACGAATACGAATACAACGCTAGCTGCGCATGCAGCTGGCAATGGGGATCCCGCGGCCGACGCGCCGGCACGGAAGTCACGCGAGCTCCATGCATATGCATATGGCCACAACGTTGACGTTGATCATGATCATTACTTCATCGGCTACTTTCGCTCTGAATGGCGCGCCGGGCGCGCCCCGGAAGCTATAGAGTCCTGTGTACATGTGCCGGTATGTTGATTTGACGTTGCCGCAAGTTGCTATAGCATATAGCTAAGTATACGGCGCGGATCTTAATTAAAATTTGGCGCCGACATATGTCGCGACTGACATCCGAAAGCAGGATCGTGCGGACCTCGCGATCGACGTCGGCGTGCGGACCTCGCGATCGACGTCGGCGCAGAATCCGACGCAGCGGATGACGCGCGAATTCGAAGCTGATGCAGATGGTGCGTCATAATCAGGCAGCTGCAGCCAGCGTTGCAGTACTCGATTTCTGACTTCTAGCCGCGCGCGTGCGCCTCGTATACCTAGACCTAGCAGTGGATCGCGATCGTCACCGGAGCTCGTGGATCGAGTTTGAGGAGATCGTGGACGAGCTGCCCTTCATGTGCTCAGCGGCCGCAGCTGCAGCCGCAGACCTCGGATCCGGATCGGCACCCGAATTTCGCCTGCGGTTCTTGCTGAGGAGGCGGGCGGCCGCGGACCCGGTCGCCGCGCTCCCTGTGGACGGCTTGCTGTCCTCATCATGCGAGCCTCCACTACTAAGGATCGAGGCGCGCGCCGGATCGCCAGCAGCAGCAGCCGTGGTCGCATGGCGCCCTAGAGCGCTGTTAGCCCCTTGCCCTGACGCACCCCCCCTTCGTGTGGAGAAACCTGCGTCTTCCTCTGCCTCGGGCTCCGCAAGCGAGACTCTGCAGTTTGAAATCCCCGCATCATCTGTCTCCCTTGAGGTGCACGTGCCCGTATGCACCACCCGAAGTCAAATATAAATGCAGCTCCGAGGCTCAGTGGATAATTTCATAATTATATATATTTATTATATAAATCATTCTATCGCTGCGGCTAATTATAATATATATAACGCCAAGGATCCCTCGTATATATATATATACATATGCTCTGTCTGATCTTCGAATTCCATGCGGCTTCGCACATCACATTTTATCTTCCTCAGGATCTCTTCGATCACGTGCTCATTGAATACACGGAAATTGTTCCAATGCCGGCGCCATCTAGGCCTATGCTTTCCTCCAGTTCAAGCCCGAAGAGTCCCTCGCGGACCCTCTCTGAATCGACATCCGGCTCCGATGCAGGTTTGCATTCCCTCCTCCCCATCCCCCTTCCCCCCCCCCTCCCTCCCCCCCCCCCCCCCCCCCCCCCCCCCCCGCCTGCGGCCACGAACCACTTTCGACACAAATGCAGGTACCATGGCCAGTGCCTCGCAGACCCCTACGCCCAGCTGCAGTCCTACCCCCCGCGCCCTCTACAAGCCGGAAAGAGTCATTGTCGACAGGGGTTGGTCGGTCAGGCAGATCACATCGCTCGTTCTCTCGCCGGATGACCGCTTCGTGTACGCGGCTTCAGTCGCCTATGCATCGTTTAAATTATCTGGATGGTATTTCGACAGTGTTCGTATGTACACGTATGGCAAGACCAGGGTTCAGTCCCGCAAAGAAATCGAGGACGGCACGCTTGGATACGACGGGTGGACTATGACCTTCAGTACTTACTTTAGTTATCTGGCCTGTGGAATACAGCTCTGGACTACCGGAGACAATGCGTATACTTATCGTTATTTTCAGGACAATGCGGATGATGCGAATTATTTGCGGGGTCTAGATTTCGATACAAACCCAGCGACCGCTGTCTCTGTCGATCCCAGCGGAGAGACCGTGTCGATTGGAACGCGTGATGGCGCAATTATGTGCGCTTTTTCAAACATGGCTTTTCGGATTCCTTCGCGCCTCCATAGCTATATATAGCTCTATATATAATTATAGCTAGCTATATAGATCTATACATATATCCTATATATATGGCCTCTATAGCGACTCATCGAATTGCGCTTTTTCCCATTTAATTATAATGCTCCACACACGCAGCCATCTTATAGCAAGACCGGAGAATTTCGTCTCGGATGGTTCGCTATTCGCGTCAGTAAAGGGCGCTCTGTGCTGCCATGCAGGATCAATCAATCATGTCGCTTATTCTAAAAGCGGCTCGCTTCTAGCGAGCGCTGGTATGCATGCATCCCTCTCTTTTATATAATTAATATTATATATACCGAGCTTAGAAAACGTTCGCGGGTGTTCTAATACTGTCACGCACGCAGGACAGGATGGCTGGGTTCGAGTCTGGCCCAGCGCACCGATCATCAATTATAATGGCGTGCTTGCCGTGTACAGGCTCTTTTACAGGCAAAACCCTTCGCCGTTTGGAACACAAATTGCTTCTCTCAACTGCACCTCAAGCACGCCAGCCCTGTCCGTCATCTTTGCCGGGCCAGCCGATTCGCTTCTTATAGCAGCTTTCGGAGACGGCGCCATACGCGTTTGGGATACATCAGACTACTCGCCACTGCGCACTCTGTGCTGCCACAACGGCACTGCAAACGGCATCGCAGCTTCAGCCAACGGGTCGCTTCTTCTCTCTGTCGGGAGCGACGCTACTCTCCGCCTGTGGGATCTCACGACTGGTGACCTGCTTCGCAACCTGTCAGATCCAAAAGGCATCTCGCTTCACAGTGTCGTTATGACGCCCGATGAAAGGCGGGCGGTTACGGGCGGAAAGGGCACAGATGTGCTCTTTTGGGATATCGACACAGGCCGTCACATAGCATCATTTGTAACAAATGTGGGAGACAACTTCGGTCTCGCGATATCGCGGGATGGATCGCGACTCTACACGGGCAGCAATTCTATCCACGTCTGGTACGTATACTTTCTGTTTTAAAATATTGCACAATCTTGGCTTAAGCTTAAACTCAACTTGCTCGCTTGTGTCGACAGGAATATCCTCGATCTCTACGGATCCGATCCGATGCCTGTGCAGCCGTACTGGCCCGCGTCACTCGCCCTCCAGAGAGCACCTCTCCACTTGTCATGGCCCGTGAACTCGTTGGTATTGTCGCCCGATGAGCGTACAGTCGTTGTGGGCGGGGCCGTCGAGAGTGGCCCTGAGGGTCGCAGCGGCAGCGGGTACGACTCCTTCCACAGCCTGCTCAGCTGGTGGGATTTGCAATCCAATGAAAGCGGATCGTTTCCGGGCGAGTGGATTGGGCGCTGGCTTGACCAATGGACTTATCATCGCAAACCCATCCTCGTAGACGTGTCAACGGCATCCGACGGAACACTAGGTGTCGTCACGAGCCATAGTAAAGCGTGCGTGCGGTCCCTGCATGCGCACGCGCTCATTGTACATAAAAATTTGACAGGTTTGTCGTTCAGATTTTTCAACATCACAAGCAGAACTCTCTTGGCCTTTACCGACAAAATCCTTGCATTCACTGGCTACGACTCGCGGTAAGCCTGCTCAAATATAAATTGTAAAGAATCAATATCGATGTACAACGTCATTAAAATATTTTTTTCTATGTATGATCGCAGAGGATCCGTACGTACTGCACCTGGGCCGCTAGCGCTTTATTATCTGCACATTACTCAACCATTGGGTCAGTGTCTGGTTCTGTGGTCATGATCACGATCATTAATATTATTCTAAAACATGCACATGATCGAATTCTGAATTTGAATACTTATACGCAGATGACACGTTCCGGACACTTGTATACTTTTACAGCAATTATTCTTCTCGGTATGAAACGCAAGATTACTTCGAGAATATTCCCACGTGGCAACCCTATGGTCACGGGTTCGCCTCGTGCATTGCAACAACCGAGGAGGGGGATGTAGTTCTAGGGTTTCCTGATGGCCGAATTCGACGTCTCCGCCGCGACAATCTCGCTCTCACAGAGTACGAGATCAACGCTCACACGGACAGCGTGAGCGCAATCGCGATCAGTGCAAGAAAGACACGGCTGTTTTCGGTTGCCGGTCTGAGTTCAATTATAAGCTCCCCGCTCTCTGGAGACGACAGCTCTCTTCGGGTCTGGGACTTCAACACGGGAAGCTTGTTGCGAACGATGCTGGATCCCGACGGCAGCCCGATGCATAGCGTCGCGGTCACGGAGGACGGCAGCTTGGCTGTGACTTCCAGCCGTGGAGGGAAGGTTCACCTCTGGGACGTCGAGATGGGACGGCTGGCTGCAACCATCACGCACCCGCCTGGATACAAGATCGACCGCGGGCTCGCGATTGCGCGGAACGGCTCATTCATCGTAACGGCAGGAGGATCCAGAGCCGCTTTCGATGTTCGTGTGTGGACTGTGCCGCCCTCCTTCCTTGAGATGGCTCGGCCTTCACCATCGCCCACCCCAAGCCCTTCGCCCACCCCAAGCTCGTCTCCTAGCCCGAGCCCGAGCCCGTCGCCCAGCGCTAGCCCATCGCCCAGCTGCAGCCCTAGCCCTTCGCCCAGTCCAAGCTTAAGCCCGAGCCCCACGCCTAGCCCGAGCTTGAGCCCGACTCCCAGCTCGAGCCCGTCACCCACCCCCAGCGCGTCTCCCAGCGCCAGCCCATCGCCCAGCGCTAGCCCATCGCCCAGCCCCAGCCCGTCACGATCGCCCAGTCCAAGCCCATCGCCCAGCCCGAGCGCAAGCCCCCTGCCCACACCATCTTTGGTTATTCCCGTTGAAGGTTCGGTCCCGCTCTGCTGATCATCCTTGTTGCTAAACACGGCCGCGCGGCCTTCGCAGAGTGCACGACCACAAGTATCTCTTTCATCGCCCGGCTGGTGTCACTCTCCGCAGCAGACATCATATGGAGCTCGGGGTACCGCTCTTCGGGTCCAGTAAACTGTTCAGCGTATTGCTTCAAAGTGTATGCGTCATCTTCTTCCTCTTCAGACGTCGAGTCCGCTGTTTGGACTTCCGCGCCGCTCGCGTCGGATGCATATGCATATGGAGGCGCAATCGCAGTGGACGTTTTGCAGTCGAAGTTGAGCACGGGCGTCCTGCACGCCATTCGAGTGTCCGCTGTCGGCGCGGGCGGCTCTTCTGTGCACAGCTCGCAGCAGTCGGCAGCGTCCCCCCTGCAATTCCCTCGTGAGCCCCGGAGCGTCTCTGAAGCTTCGAATTCTCTGAGAGCCGGTTCACAATTTTTGACGCAAATAGTTTTGCCGGCGCAGAGACAGCGGCGTACCTGGTTCGAGCGGCTTCAGCCGGATCCAGTTGGATCCTGTTCGAGTGGGGTTCGTGACCGCAGCTTTGCAGCGTTTTGTGCAACTCTGAATAGTATTTCTGCAGACTCGTTCACATTCTCGCCAAGTTCTTTCAACGGGTCCCAAGGCCAGGAGGGGTCTGAGCCGCTGGTGTTCGGCCGTGGATGGGCGGTTCCGCAGTTCGCAATGTCGCTTCGTGCACTCGACGGGAAGCAATGGTCTTGGAAAGAAATTTCCGCTAGTCGGTGGAACGCCACCGGGCTGCTGTCAGACATGTGGTTTGGCGTCAGTGTGTCACAGAGCTGGATCGGGTTGAAAGACGCTTTCTCACTTGATCGTATAGTCGTGCGGACGTCAACGCAGGGCGGAGCAACCTCCGGGATCGTCGACTTGCCCCTCTGGTTCATCTTATCCGAGAGTGAGCTGAGGGAATACACCTCGACACTAGCGCCGTCATCAGCAGCGCTCTCCATGACTATCACGGTGGACCTGCCGTGCACAAGTCTCACAGGGACGCTCATCAAGGCGGTCACAACGAGCCTCACGCAGGTGCCGTCCGTCTTACACGTGATTTAAGACTTGCTTTAAGACTCACGGGTGCAACAGTTGGTGCAAGGTGCTAAAGCACAGATCCGCCTCGCAAAGACCCGCTGTGCAGCCAGCTCCAACGTAACAGCACCGTCCGCATCTATAACTAGTCGCGAATCTAGATCTAGAGGCCTCCTTCAGCAAGGATTCGATGTCGTCTTGGTGGACTTCGTTGTGGTGTATGCATCGGGGCAAGGCCTCACCGAGGACGATGCTAGAAACATCGTCCAGTTGCTGGGGAGGGACGCAATCATCAAGGCCTTGAAACAGGCAGGCGTCGGCGTCCTTGACTACAGTGTGTCGACAAATACGAAGTCAAAGACAGTCGCACCAGTGTCCAGCGGAGGTCAGGCGCCGCAGCCCACTACTTCGCAGTCAAGCGTCGGGCTGTATGTGGGCATCGGCGGGGCTGTGGCTTGCGTGGCAGTCGTTGTCATCGTGGCCGTGCTCGTATATCGGCGGCGGCGCACTCGGTCTCTCAGACGCAGGCAGAGGAGGGAGAAGGAAACGTCGTCATCAGCTGGGAGTTCGCCTGAAGCTTTGGACGGACAACTCCGAGGCGAAGAAGAAGAGCAGGTCGGGCCGACAGTCCCAGCTGCCGGACGCGCCCTGAAGTCGGCCTCGATGTCTATGTCGATATCGGCTCCCGGCATTGATGGTAACTTCACAGGCTCTACCTCGATGGGACGCGCGTTCAAGTCGAGTTCTGCTTCGATGACAGCAGCTCCGGATTCTGCCAGCGGCCCGCCGTTCCTGCAAGACCCTCGCCTGCCCGGCGGGCTTCTCTCCGGCAGTCCAATTCCACAGACACGTCGGACGCCCCCGCTGCTCGTCACCGGCTGCGACGACGAGCCCCAGGGACCTGAGGGCATCCGCGTCTCAGTCTGCTCGACGCCGGTCTTCGACGCTCGCAAGAATGTGTGATATGATCAGCATGGGCGAAGCCGACATGCTCGCCCGCGGTTTCGGAATGAATGATGATTATTCGTCAATGCTTTTTCTTTCAACATGCTGTAATTCGTTCGCTGTAGTTGTAGTCGCTTTAATGAGTTTCGAAAATTCTCTTGCAAATGTCTGGATCTAGAAATCCAGCCCTCGGTCTGGTTCTGATCAGATATAGTCCTAGGGTCAGTCTATAGGTTTTTTTTTATAGGGTCAGTCTTCGTTATCGATGTGTCATTCGCCGTCGTTTGCAGTTCGGCTGCCCGCCTCCGCCTGCTTTTGCAATCCCTTTGACTGTCCTTTTTGCCTGCTCTTGATCCGCCTGATCCGCTTTCTGTGCCCCTGCGAAAGGCTATCCGCGGCGTAACGCCCCCCCCCCCCTCCCCCCCCCCCCCCCCCGCGTCTCAACCGGTTCACAGCTGGCAACCGGTTAAGCCGTCCGTAGGTATTCGCAGCCTCCTCTAGATCTAGCTCTGCTATATATTTCGCACCGTCCCCCTTCGAATTCACCTCCGTCCCCTCCGCCGGCGTCTCATCTTCGTCGCGTTGTTACTCTTACTTGTCTGCTTCCTGTACGTGTGATTTGTCTTTCTCACTTCTGTCCTCCTCCGTTGGTTTCGTCAACGCAGCGCATGCTACTAGGCTAGCGATGCGGTTCACTTGGATGTTGGTGTTTGCTCTAGCTCTTTTTCGTGCCTGTCGCACTCTATAGCTATATCTGCTAGCACTCGGTCTCGGTCTTTCTCGCGATCGCATGTCGTCTCTTATATAATTATAGATCTGACTCTGTGTCTCTAGAATTCTTCTTTTATTGCCAAATTCTTGGTCTTTTGTCTCGAGCTCTCGAGCTGTCAGTTAAGTTTTGTCGTCTCTTCTGCAGCTGGGTCCGTGTCCCTCTTCTTTTGTTGTCGGTTTTGGCTCTTCGATTTGTCTCGTCGTTCTTTGTGCTTTTGTCCGACGGTCCTAGCTTTAGTTGGTTTTTGCCAAGTGCTGGGCAGCCCCCGCAGTGCTGGTGTCTATAGCTTGAGACTAGCTTTAGTTCGCGAAATTTGGCAGTTCGGCTAGTTCACGAATTCGATTGAGAGTCCGTGATTATGACAGCCATGAATTCGAATTCGGCCAGTTAACGTTCACGAGATTAGAGAGGAGGGATATAGGCTGCGGCGGCCCGATCGCGAGCGTCAGACGGTCCTCCCGTCGAGCGTCAGACGGTCCTCCCGCCCGAGCGTCAGACGGTCCTCCCGTCGACGGTCCTTTTGAAGGCCCCCGTTGGATTGCAATTGTCGACGTACGCGTCTAGATCCCGGCCCAGAGTCTGTCACACTGTTGATCTGAGCCGGCATTGAGTGAGGCGAGTCAGATTAAATCATTACGCCGGCCCCGCTTCGCGTACGTTATTCTATCTAGATCTGTCAGCCCGCCGGTGCCGGTGCTTCTGTCTGCGCCCACTGTGGACTTCCCGGGCCGATCATCGAGAATCGCCGGTCATTGAAATTATAGAACGTTGCACAAATTACGTATATACATGGATATGAAAGAACCGAAGTGCCGGCGATCCTTCGGAGCCGGGCCGCCCGACGCGGCCCGACCTGCTTGTATGGGGCGCCTAGACGCGGATGTCGTGCATTTCGGTGGAGCCGGCGCGCTGGCGCTCCTGGGCGAGGAGACCCGTCGACTCCGACGCGTTCTCCACTCTGCGCGCCGCCGTTAAGAGGCGAGGCGGGAGGCGGGACGACGAGATAAGGGCACAATAGAGTCCGCTAGAGAATAGCTAGGCGGAATTCGAACAGGCGCTGGTAGACCGGGGCCGGGGCGGGGCAGGGGCGGGGCCGGCGGAATCTTATATATATATATATATATATATATATATATATATATATATATATATATATATATATATATATATATATATATATATATATATATATATATATATATATATATATATATATATATATATATATATATATATATATATATATATATATATATATATATATATATATATATATTAGATAATGGTTATTAGGATCTTCCGAAAGTTCCCGTGCTTTCTCTGAAACAACGGATAATAAGAGGAAATTAAAAGGGGCGGGGCCGCACTAGTACTGGTGCATGGCGTCATCGGAGACCTCGAACGGCGAAGTCGTCGGGGTGCATGCGTCACCGCCACCAGCGGCCGGTTCTGCAGCTCAGCGGCTCCTCCGGCGAGTAGCCCAGCAGCGCGCAGAAGGCCTGCACGCCAACTCAGGGACAGACAGACAGACAGATCTAGAGCTCGAGGCAGAGAAGGGACGCACGCTGTCGGCAATGCGAATGACGTTGGCGTGGCCTTGCGCATGCGCGTCCACGTCGACCGTGATGTTGCCCGTCTGTGCGAGGAGGAGGAGGAGGGGTCAGGGGAACCCCTGCGATGAAAGGAAGAGGGCAGGGCGAGGCGTCAGGGGATCCCGGATCCGGTCCGGAGGCCCTTGGCGTAGGAAGGAAAGAAGGGGCGGGGCGGGGCGGGGCACCTGGGTCGGATTGTCGGCGTCCACGGCAAGCTAGCAGTCCGATTTCTCTTTCGTTTATTTGTAATGGCGATGATTTGGTGATTTGATTCTGATTAGTAAAGTACCCAGGCGTGGCGCGGCCCGGAGGCCTGAGGGGCCAGTGAGGGCCTGAGGGTCAGGCTGAGGCACGGCGGCCCGTCGGAGGGGACCGTCGGACCGTCGACGTCGGACCTCGTGCTCGAGATCGCGGGATGGTACGGTACGGTCGGTACCCGGTTGGTACCGCGCGCGAGGCCGGCTACGCTGACTCGTCGCTGAGCGCGGCGTGCACGTGACGTACACTGGTGCCTAAGAAAGTGTGTTTCCCGCGGGAAACATTCACATGTTTCCCTATAGGTATGGCACCGGGGCGGCCGACCCCAATGGGGACCATCAGGTGGGAAACATCAGGTGGGAAACATCGCTCACTTTAACACTTGGCTTGACCCCCCCCCCTTACCCGGTTCTGCACTCCCGGCGAGCGCCAGTGACGTAGTTGGCCAAGCCATGCAACTCGCCCGCGTTTCCCACCTGGTGTTTCCCGGCCAGCACGTAACAGCGATCGCTCTCCGGCGTGAGCCGCGGGTCTCCAATTTGCTTTATTGATCACATCAAAGCACATCTGCAGCAGAATGGCGCGCCAGCGATGCGTTCCGGGCTCAGCCCGACATTTGATCGGTGGACCACGCCGACCCCAAAGCACATGTTTTAACCACCTAGAACGTCTCCAAATGAGCTGTAAGCAACTTTGAACCGCACGCTTTGGTAGCGCGCGCTCGTTTTCTTGACGAACCCGGGCACAGCAGCACATGGCCAACCGGGTCAATCTGGCCATCGGCTCTTTGCAGCGCCGTCATCAGCTATGTAGCTAAGGTCTGCGTACGCAGTGGCACAGCGCTGCGCCCCCGCGCTGCTGACTCGCCTCACGACCAGGTTGCAGCTCTGTTTCCCACCTCCCGGGAAACTGGCGCGTGTTTCCCGGCTGGCCGGGAAACACGTGCATGTTTCCCCCGGGAAACAGACTTTCTTAAGCCCCAGTGGTACGCGCGCGCATACGTAGCCGCGTCACGTGCACGTGCACCGGCCCGCGTGAGGGGCAAGTTGCAACCGTTGAACTTTCGGAACTTGCAGTTGCAACTTGCAAGCTTAGGTTGCAAGCTTAAGTTGCCGCAGAGCAACCGATAATTAATATAAGTTAATTTATCACCGTTAACCGTTGAACGTTGAACGTTGAACGTTAACGTTACGTGCATGGCAACTTCCGAGTTCAGTCCTCAAGGCTTGCACAAATTAATATTGCGGCAACTTGCAAGTTAATTAATTGTACTTTGCAAGTTCGAAAATTCCCCGCCCTTAACGTTTTATTAATTAATTTCCGCTTCGAGTTCATGTTCGAGCGGCATGACGCCGCCGTCACGCCGGTGACGGACGACGGACCGTCACGGACGTCGACCTCCGGCGACCAGCTCTGCTGCCTCTGCAGTGCAGCCTGCATGCGCAGCTGCTGCTTCTAGATCTGTAATCGGCCATCGTGGCACACCGAGCTGTGGCTGCGCGCTGTGCCGGCCTCGAAAACGAATTCGAAGGGAGGAACGCGGATCGGCACTGATTCGGCAGCCCAAGGAGCGCGCGCGGATCGGCAGCGAATTGTTTTCGAACTCTCGTGGATCGGATCGGCAGCAGCGGCACATCGGAGCCGGCGTGCGATCTGATGATAGCGCCGGCGGCGCTGCACATTGCGACGTCGTCTAAACGCGTACGCTCGAAACAACGTCTGAACAGCCCGGGCCGGGGAGCAGCGGCGTTTGCGATAACGTGAACCGCGGCCGGTTTCCATGCATATGGCGGCCGCCGACGTCGACATTCATGATCAGATGTCGGCGCGGCAGTCCTTGCAATTGGCGGCGCCGGCAGCTCTCGCCACTTTGGAGCCGCCCTCGTGCGGCATCTGCCTGAGCGCGCTCCTGCCCCCAGTGGAGCCGGTGAGCCTGAGCTGCGGCCACTCCTGGTGCCGGGGGTGCTGCCGTCGCCTCGCCGGCACGCCGGCGAACGCGGCGGCCTCGGAGCTCGACGGGCCCCCGCTGCAGCTGTGGGTGCGCGTGCGGTGCCCGGCGTGCCGGCGCTGCAGCGACCTGCCGCGGGACTTGCCCGTCAACATCATCCTCCGGGACCTCCTCGCTGCCCTCCGTCCGCGCCCCGTCCGACCCACCCGCGCCTTTAATTTCTGCTCACGCCGCGACGTCGACAGACGGCGCGTCGGCGCTGCGCATGCGGGCGGGCCCGGGGGGTGAGCGCGGCTGTGAGAAGCGCACGGCGGGGGAGGGGGCGGGGCGGGGAGGGCGGGGGGAGGCGCTGCGGCGGGAGCTGCACTCGCTGGCGCGGGCGCTGGAGGCGGCCGAGGGGCCCGAGGAGGCAGACTCCGCCCTCGCCGCCCTCGCCGAGTTCTGCGGTGATCATGAGCGACGGCCGCGGGCCGCGGGCCCGCTCCGGATCCCGCCTGCTTCTGACCTCACGCCCGGGCCCGCCCGCCCGCCCCCAGATGAGGCGCTCTCCGACCCGCCGCGCTCCGACGCGCTGCGCGCCGCGGCCGGCACGGCGGCGGAGGCGGCGGCGGCGGCGGCGGGGGCGCTGCGGGCGCGCGGGGCCGCGTCGCCGGCGGCCGCGGCGGACGCATGCGACGCCATCGCCGCCCTTGCCTCCCTCGGTGCCCGCGGCGCCTCCGCGGGCGCTCGGGCGCCGCTGACGCGCCGCGCAGCGCCGGAGGCGGCGGGGGCGGCGCTGGAGGCGGGGCGGTGCCGGCGGCCGTCGCGGCGCTCCGGGCGCACGCGGCGGACGAGGCGGCCGCCGGCGCCGCCTGCGCCGCCCTCTCCGCCCTCTGCGCCTCCGGTCTGCCTTGGCACGGGCCCCGCCCCTCTCTCTTTGCCCGTCCCGCCCCGACCGATCGCGACCCGGGCGCGCAGCGAAGGGGGCGCGGGGGGCGGCGAGGGCGGCGGGGGCCCCCGTGGCCCTGGTGGCGGCCATCCGGGCGCAGCAGGGCCCGGGGCCCGAGAGCGCCGCCGTCCGCCGCGCCGCCGCGCAGGCCCTCGCGTCCATCCTCGTCGAGGGTGTCCCGCCCCCGTCCCCGGCCCGGCCGGCCGACCGCCCCGCGAGCTCGGCTCATGACCACATCCGCGCAGACGTGCGCATGCTTGCGCCCGCGGCTCCGGAGTCGTGAGGCGGCCACTGAGCCAGGCCGGGGCGGCCGGACCGGACCAGGCCTCATCTGATTTTTTTTTGGAGAGCCCGCTTCGAGCCTGCCATGGCCAGGCCTCTTTTTTATTTTTTAGTGTTAACGTTGGCGCTGCACCCTAGATCGCGCTAGAGGCCTAGCTATAGGCTTGCAATTGCGCTTTTCCCTCATAATGATCAGTCACCTTTGAAAACTTATATTTAGTTTAATCCCCGCAAGTTCTGTGCTCCCTATGAGCAGCCGGGCCTGCGCCTGCAGCTGCTCGCACATCAGCTATATATATCTCGTGCGCGTGGTCGACGTCAGTCCAGTCATTGAAAGCCCTGAGCAGAGTAATTTATGATGAATCGGCTTCAAGAGAGCCTTCAGTTCATGACATGTACAGTCTCTAGTCTCCGCTTCGCTTTGCAGTTCGCAGTACTCGTCGGCAATGCATATGGCAAATTAGTTCGAATTCCGGATCGCTACATTGTTTCAGACTTGGCCGCCGTGCTCTTCCAGGCTGCTCTGCACTTGTATCATTTTGGGTTTGATCTCAGAGTCTCCTTCAAGGCTTGCTTGCATAGCCAGTAATCTCCACATTGAGTCCCGGAGTCCATAAACGCGACGGCAAAGTGATCATCATCATGGCATCATGCTTCAAGGCTTCGGCCGACCTGTGCGCGCTGAGCTCGCCGCCCAGCTCGGCCGGGCAGCCGACATCGCCAGCTTGCGAGCTTTCCAGAGGCTCGCAGTCGTCGCCGCGCGCCCGAACGCGTGCATGCGCAGATGCTGCCGGCAGCCTAGAGAAGCACTGCGCGCGCGCCAAATTAATGCGCCACAGCCTATATATAGGTGGCTGGCCATGGCGCGCGGCCCGGCGCTTTCGAATTCCGAAGTTCTGGCCGACTTCGCGAAGCTTCTTTCTTTCTGTCAGCCCGCCGGCGCTTCTGTCTGCGCCCGCTGTGGACTTCACGTGCACGTCCCAATCCCGGGCCGATCATCGAGAATCGCCGGTCATTGAAATTATAGAACGTTGCACAAATTACATGGATATGAAAGAACTGTAGTGCCGGCGATCCCGCCGGGCCGCCCGACGCGGCCTGACCTGCTTGTATGGGGCGCCTAGACGCGGATGTCGTGCATTTCGGTGGAGCCGGCGCGCTGGCGCTCCTGGGCGAGGAGACCCGTCGACTCCGAGGCGTTCTCCACCCTGCGCCGCCCGTTAAGAGGCGAGGCGGAACGCGGGGCGACGAGATATATAAGGACACAGTAAAGTCCAATAGCTAGAAGCCGCCGGCAGGCCGCCGGGCCGGGGCCGGGGCCGGGGCGGGGGCGCGGGGGAGCGAGGGAGGGGCCGCACTGGTGGATGGCGTCGTCGGAGACAGCAAAGTCGTCGGGGTGCGTCACCGCCACGAGCGGCCGGTTCTGCAGCTCCTCCGGCGAGTAGCCCAGCAGCGCGCAGAAGGCCTGCACGCCAACTCAGGGACAGACAGACAGACAGACAGAGGCAGAGGCAGAGAAGGGGCGCACGCTGTCGGCGGTGCGGATGACGTTGGCGTGGCCCTGGGCGTCCACGTCGACCGTGATGTTGCCCGTCTGCGCGGGGAGGAGGGCCCGGCGTCGGAGGAGCCCCCGCGATGAAAGGAAGAGGGCGAGGCGGGGCGGGGCGGGGCGGCACCTGGGTCGGGTTGTCCGCGTCCACGACGGAGGCCTGCGCGAACGAAGGTGGGCGGGGGGGTAGGGGGGGGGAGGGGAGGGGGGTACGGACGTGGAGCTCGTAGGGGTGCCCCTCCTCGTCGTGGTCCACCGCCGCGTTCACCTGTCCGGAGAAGAGGAAGCGTGAGGGGAAGTTTGAAAGCCGAGGGGAGGGGAGGGGGGCCGGGGCTCGGCTCGGGCGGACCGTGACGCGGACGATGCGGCCGTCCTTTCGGACGTAGCGCTTTGTGTAGCGACAGGTGCGGCGGCGGGGCCCGACGCCCGAGCCCGAGGCCAGGTCGCTCCCGCCCACTACGTCGAGGTCGTTGTCGAGGAGGACGATGCAGTTGCCGCTGCCGGCGCCGGCCTCGGCCAGGCGCAGGCCGAGGAGGCCCGCGGCGCCATCCACGTCCGCCATCGAGCGCGTGTGGCTCGCCAGGCCCGGCGCCACGTGCCCCTTCGCCACCATCTCCGCGAACGTCGGCCGCTTACTGCGCACAGCTTAGACTTAGTCTTAGGCTTAGACTTCGGCGCGGCGCGGCGCACATCTCCTTGTCGCCCTCGCGGGGCTGCCCGAGGGGCTTGGGCGCCTTGTTGAAGGCCGGGTGCTTCCAGAGCAGCGGGTTGGCGCGCAGATGGCCCCTCCCGAACCCGTACCTGCCCGAAGAAGCCCCTGTAAGGGGAGAGAATAGCTAAGAGCAGCTCAGAGCAGCACGGACCAGAAGAAGAGGTCGGTCATGACGATGGCGCCGACGAGGTTGCCCATCGTCGACATCAGGATGTTCTCGAAGATGAACGTCCTGCGCGCAAATGGGTCGGCCTGGATCCTCGCCCTGAGTGGGGGGGCAAGAGTGGCCGAAAGGGTCTCCGCGGCGCTGGATGCTCTGCCTAACGGACGGGTAGGGGGGTACGGCGCACCAGCCGATGCGGGGCTCGATGTCGTTGGCGCCGTACAGCAGAGCGAGCGGCAGCAGGAACATGTTCGCCACGCCTGCCCCGAGGAGGGTGAGAGGGGGGGAGAGAGAGGGGGGGGGTACGGCGCGCACAATGCTCGAAGCCGATGGCGGCGAACGCCATGATGGGGAACCTGCGTTGTGGTTCGAATGTTTGGGCGCCTTTCTTTTTTTGGGGGGGGGGAAGGATAGATGCAGGGGTACGGGCGCACCACATGTTGACGAACTTGCCGATGACGTCGTCCGCGCTGTACGACAGGTAGACCGCCATGCACTGCGGGGTACGCGATTCTCAGGAACTTCGCGAGGGGGGGGGGGAAGCGGGAGGGCGAGGGTTAGGGGGGGGTATGGGTGCGCACGACGAGGGTATTGCACCCGATGCCGCGGAGGAAGACCTGGTAAGGCTTGAGGCCGTACCTGCGCCCCCGCGCCGCGGCTCAGGCCCCGGACCTGGGGACGCACGTCCTGGGGGTACACGCACTTCTTGATGGCGATCTTCATCACGAAGATGTGCCACGGCTACAGAAGGCCGGGGTACGTGAGTCGGGCGTGCGCGCCGTGCGTGCGTGCGGCGGGAAAGGGGGGTGCGGGCGCACGTCCTTCGCGAAGAGCTCGGTGTGCCAGCTGCGATCTTGGGCGTCAGGGGTGCAAGCCCACTACAAGGCGACTCACGGCGGCAGGGGGGTACGCACGCGAGGAAGTACGCGGCGAAGAGGGCCCCCGCGAAGTTGCCCACCCAGGAGATGATGGCTGGGGGGTACGTCGGTTTCGGGGCGCGGCGGCAGGGGAGGAGCGCGTGGACGGGGGGTACCGTTCTTGCAGACGCCGCGGAACGTGAGCCAGCTGAAGCGGTGGATGAGCTCCAGGCCGTCCACCATGCTGCGAACGAAGGGCGCGGCTCGGCGAGGGGCGAGCGGGATGGATGGGGGTACGACTCACATGTTCGAGGTGATGAGCTCAGCGCCGGTGAAGAGCACCTGGGGGCGGGGGGTGGGCAAAAGCGGCCGGAGGCCCCGCGGCGCCAGAACGGGCCAGAACGGGGCAAGGCGCACCATGAGCAGACCGACGGGGAAGATGCTGCCGTAGCTGAGGGGGTACGTCGGCCGCGGCGGGCGGGGGTATGGGGGGCGCGGGGGCCGGGGTACGCGCACAGGAGCTTCTGGAGGCCCGGGTTGTCGTACTCGTCGTTGTGGTTCGGGTGCCCGTCCTCGCAGGAGAGCCCCCCCGCCACAGCGATCCTGCGAGAGCGCGCGGCGCGGCGCGGTCGGCGATGGCGGCGGACGCGGGCCGGGCCTGGAGCGGGCGGGACGCACGAGGCCATGGCGCCGAAGCCTGCGAGCGGGAGGGAGGCGTCGACGTCCCGTCAGTGACGGCGACGTCACCGCGCGATGCGGGCCGGGAAACGGCGAGAGCGCACCGACGTACTGCGGGTCCCGGCCGAGGTGGCGGGGGCGAAGGCGCGCGGTCAGGCGCGGCTGGCCGCGGCGGGCGGGCGGGCGCGGGGCGGGGCGGACGAGGCCGGCGAGGAATCCCTGGGTGAATGTCTTCGTCCAGGGAAGGTCCAAGACCTTTCGGGCGCCTGCCTTCTCCAGCGCCGCGTAGGTCTCGCCTGCGCCGCGGCCGCGCTTACTTCCCGGTTCCGAGCCCATGATCATATCATGATCCGCCATGCCCGCCGACAGGCGGCTCCGGCGATTTTGCGCGGTGCATGCGCTCACCTGGGGTCTTGTATCCTGCACAGGCATCGCCGCGCGATCAGCGTTCGCTCGCATGGGCGGGTGAAGGGACGGGGCTGGCACGTCCGGACGCACCCATCCTGACCGGACGAGTCTGGATCCAAAGAAAGGTGAAACTAGGACCGAGACTTTCGACCGCGAGAGAGCAGCAAGTTCTCTTGGACCGCAGACGCTTGACAACCGCAACTGCCGGACGCCGGCGGCACGGTAATCTCGCCCTCTCGCTGCTCCCGAGAAGGTAGTAACAACTTGCAGCACCGCCAAGGGCCTCGGGCGGTGGCCGCAAAGCGACGGCGCACGCGGGACTCGGCGGGAGTCGTGAAAAAAAAGGACGCAGGGCAATGACCGCAAGGACGTCAGCGGGATTCGATGCGAGACCCGGAGGAACACAAGAAAGGCCGATCAAGCCTCTAGGCGGATTCGAACCACCGACCTCATCCTTACTAAGGATGCGCTCTAACCAACTGAGCTATAGAGGCGCGGCGTTTTGCATCGAACTAAGGGGTCCGGCCGGGATTCGAACAACACGCCCGAAACAGCGAAGCCTCTAGGCGGATTCGAACCACCGACCTCATCCTTACTAAGGATGCGCTCTAACCAACTGAGCTATAGAGGCGATGGAAGTCGAATTCCCTTGAACGAGCTGCTGCGCAGCCCTCGCAATTCAATGCGAGCCCGCTCGCGCGCGCTGCGCAGCGGTGGCTCGTGGCTGCCGGCAGGTGGGCTGAGGCGCAGGCGCTTACAAAAGAGCCAAGGGCGCAAGCAGGGCTGGTCTGAGGATTCAGTGGGGAAGCCGCCCAGGGTACAGCACAAACTCAGCAGTGACAGCGAAAGCGGCAGCTAGCTAAGGGGCTTAAGATGGCGCTCCACCACCTCGGCAATGCCGACGGTGTGGTGGATTCCATATACCACTTCCTTTGGATGAAGAACAGCGAGGTCCGTGCGGCGCTTAGTTTGGCACTTAGTCTAGCTAACGCAGGCCGGCGCCTGCTGCAGGGTATGAGCGCGCCGGGAGTCTACATACCGGACACAGTCAGTGCGTGGCTGCCCTGCTTGCCGCCGCGAGCCGCGCAGAGGCAGACCCCAGCGCCGCCAGCCTGCTCACTGCTTCGGCCCTGCTCCGCCTTGCGCAGTGTACAAGTACACTCAAGCGGCATACTGGTTCGCTGGGGCCGCTAGCTACGCTGCCCTCTCCTTGCTGGGCTCAGACTTGCGCAGGTACTTCACTTCGGCGCAGGACGACCAGATCAAGATCAAGAACAAGGGCAACACAACCAACGCGAACATTTACCGCTCCTTCACGAAGCGGGAGGAGGCCACCTCAGAGATCTGCGCCTACTACATCTCGTCTCAGGAAGACGAGCAGACGGGTCCGCCGCCGCCGGGCGCCGCGCCGCGCCCGCTGCGCCCTGAAGCAGACGCTGCAGGCAAGAAGTTCACCTCGATCGAGTACCTGAACCAGCAGACGCTGCACGACTTTCTCTTCAACCGCGAGAAGGAGAACAACGGCATCCTCCAGAAGTTCGTCGACCCGAAGGGCGACAACAACGGTGCGCGGGCTCCGGAAAGGAAGATAAAGGAACGAAGAGGCCGCTCGCCCGCTTGGCCGCTGGCCGCCAGCTCGCTCACACCCGGCCGCCCGGCCGCGCGCCGGCAGCGATCATCCAGGCGGTCTGGCTCCCGCGCTTCTGCCTCCTGGAGCGGCGTGTGAACAAGCGGAAGATATCGGACCTGAAGGTGAACATGTACGAGCGCGCCGTGACTTTCGAGGGAACCGAGTACCACTCCGACTCCGGTCCGCCGCGCGCCCCGCGGACCCGGCCCGGCGGGGCGCGCCGCTCACTTGCCCTCCCGCCCGGTTCGGCAGTGCCGCTGAACGGAACGGCGCTGGCCCGCCGGATCGGAATGGCGCGCCCGCCCGCCGCCCCCCCGCCCCCGCCCCCGCTCCCGCCCCGCCCTTTGAGAGCCGCCCCCGCAGATCTGCAACTCGATGGTGAACCACATAGCCGCCATCTCCAACAATAGGCACCAGGTCCTTTCTCCCCCCCTCCCCCCCCCCCCTCTTCTTCCTCCCCGCCCCGCCGACGCCGGGGTACAGGTCTCGCGCATGGTGCTCCAGTTCAAACTGGACGAGGACGACCGCGTCTGGCTCCTCTGGTGCTCCTCCCTCCGCCTCTTCAACGAGGTCCGTGTTCGATTCCGCGGCGTTCCCCTTTCCTTCCTTCCTCCCTTCCTTTTCGAGCCGGGCGCAGGGCGACCCAGACGAGCACACGCTCAACCTGACGCCGACGCTCACCGTACCCGGGGACGTCTACCTCTCCCCTACCCCCCAGCTCTCCAAGCCCAACGACTCCGGCGTGGGTACCCGCTCCTTCCTGTGCCCCTCCTGCAAGAAGAAGTACGGTGCGGGCTGTACCCCCTGGACGGAGAGGTTAAGAAGAGGAGGGCCGGGCCCGGCTGACCTGCTCCGCAGACCTGGAGAAGAAGAGCGAGGGGACGTACCAGGCGATCATCAAGGACCACACGCGGCGCTGCCTGAAGCAGTCCATAGCGGACCTGGCCGGCGCGCAGCTCTCGGCGGGGGGCCGCTCGGGCCCGGAGCCGGACAAGTCGGACCGCTCGGCGGGGGCGAGCCACCAGAGCCTGGAGAAGCGGCGGGCGCAGAGCATCCTGGGGACTAGGACGAAGCGGCTCTCGACGGAGGAGGTCCCCCAGATCCTCCGCGTCCTCCACCCACAGCTCACCAAGCAGGAGTACGGCCGCCTCCGCAAGAACCCGCTCTTCCTGCTCCGCACGGCGCCCCTCTGCGAGGACTGCTTCCTCAGCGTCACGCGCCCCGAGGGCGAGGCCGGCCCCGCGACCGAGGAGGAGGCGGCCGCGCTGGTTCGGATCGGCCCGGCGCTCGCCTCGACGCTCCGGGCGCAGGCGACGGCTGCGCCGAACGCCACCTTCGAGCTCCCCGCGAACGCCGTCCTCCCCGCGACGCGCATCAGCGAGGTCGTCGGGCGCCTGGCGGCCTCGCCGGCCCCGCGCGAGGGCTCCGCCTCCCGCAGCGACCTCGCGGCCGTCCAGATGCTCCAGCGCAAGGGGCTCTCCGCGTCCCAGCAGGCGGCCATGTGCGCACGCTCGCCCAGTACCCCCCTCGGCTGCGACATGCGCTTGCTGAGCCTCTTCTTCGTTCGCAGGCGGCGGGCCCTCTCGGCTCCCAGCGGCGAGTTCGGGCTCAAGTCCCGCGGCGGCCCCGAGGCGCGGCCCTCGACGCGGGCTGCCCCGCGGGAGGAGGGGGCGCCGCGGCAGCCCGGGGGGTACCGGCCCGTCACCGTCGCGGCGGCCTCGCCGGGGTACGGACTGGAGGGCGCAAGCGCGGCGCGGGAGGGGGACCCGGACGGGTGGCCCTTCGACTCGGGCGACGAGAGCCCGCGTACGCCCCGGCCCGCCCCGACCCGACCCGATCCGCCGCCGCCGCCTTACACGCCGCCCGCCGCAGGGGACGAGGGCGAGCATTCGGCGACGGCGGGGGCGGGGGCGGCGGCGGCTGCGAAGCCCGGGAACCCGGCGGCGGCGGGGGCCGGGGCCGGGGCGGGGCAGGCGAAGAGCTTCTGGATGGAGACCCCGACGCCGTACAGCCAGCGGCTGCCCATGCCGGGCGACCCCAAGAAGAAGGGGCTCCGCGTCGCCTCGACGGGGGCGGGGCCCGGCGCGCGGCACGCGTCGCCCCCGGACCACCGCGAGAAGGAGGCGCAGGCGCGGGCGATCGTCGACGGCTTCGACTGGACGCGTCGCGTCTACGGCGACGCGCAGACCGCCGCGCAGGCGGCGGCGGAGCTGCGGGCGCTGCGGCGCATCGCCAGCGCGCCGCTGACGGGGCACCACGAGCCCTCCTCCTCGGGCTTCGGGCCCGGCCCGGGCTCCGGCCCGTGCCCCGCGGCGCCCTCCAGTCCCAAGGCGGGCCCCGTCCGGGCCCCGGAGGCAGCGGAGGTCCCGGGGCGGCGGGGGCGGCGGCGGAGGCGGAGGCGCTGGCGCTGCTGGGCGTGGCGCCCGGGAACGTGGCGGAGGCGGGGCCCGGGGCCGGCTACTGGCCCAACGCGCGCTACGACACGGCCGAGCACGCCGCGGCGGCCGCCCGCTCCGCCTCCCCGCAGCAGCGGCCCGCGCGGTGCGCCACGCCGACCCGAGCCGCCGTCCGCTGCGCCGGCGCTGACGGTGCGGGCAGGGCGGCCGGGGGGGCGCCTGCGGGCTGGACGAGGCAGGGGCACCTGCCGCCGGGGGCGACGGAGGAGGATGTCTGGCTCCTGGCGCAGGCGGGGCACCCCTCGGGCCCCCGGCTCGCAGGCGACTGGGGCAAGCTGCGCGAGGGCGGCCCGGCGCAGGCGCGGAGCGCGGGGCGAGCCAAGGGGCGACAGCTGCCCCCGATGCCTTCCGGAGGCGCACCGGCGGCGGCGGCGGCGGGGGGCGGCGGGGCAAGGGGGCCGCCGAGCAGGGCAGGGCGCCCCCGAGACCGTGGGGCGCTCCGGCTCGCGCGGCTGCGGGACTACGTCGCCTCGCAGGCCGCCGGCGACGACCTCGAGGTGCCCCGTACCCCCCTCTGACCCCCCCCCACCCCCCCTCGCCCTCGGCCGACGCCGGCGGGCGCGCAGCTGCCGTCGTCGGCGCGGGCGGCGGAGCTCTCGACGGGCCGGCGGTCGGAGCCGGGCGGGGGCGAGGGGGAGGAGGAGGCGGCGGCGGCGTTCGATGGGGACGACGGTCGCCCCACGACGGCCGCGGTCGGCTCGCGCGGCACGCGGACGGCCGGCGGCGCCGGAAAGGTCTCCGCGGCCGGCGGGAGCGGCGGCGCGGGACTGGAGGCGCGGCGGTCGGTCGAGTCGGACGGGGTACGCTACTCGATGGACTTCGAGGAGGCGGAGGCGTCGGCGGAGCTCTCGGCGGCCCCGAGCGGCTCCCCCGCCGGCTGGGAGATCGGAGTGCACGACAGCTAGTCCGGGCCGGGGGGTCCGCCGGCCCCCATTTCTGGCTCTAGATCTGGCGTAGTAGTAGGGAGGAAGGAGGCCCTCGAGGACTTTGGCAGGCAGTTATAATCAGCTAGTGTTTCAGGTCTTTTTCGCACAGCGTACATGAAATGATACCTCTTCGTACTTGCAAATGGAGCGAATATTAGTACTCTCCGTCGAATTCGAATTCTTCACCTCCTGACGAGCAATGGAATATTGTAATGGAGTGCCAAGCGGCAGCTCTGGAACTGCAGGCGGCGATCTAGGGCGGGGGGCGGAGGATGCTGCCGGCGCTGCAGAGGCCGAACGCGAACGCGTACAGCCGCGCGTCGATCGCCGCCCCGCGCTCCCTCTCCAGCTGCGGGGGTACCGACATTGTTGAGCTCTAGGGGGGTACGCGTGCTCGGGAAGGGGGGAAGGGGGGGGGTGGCTCGCCTTGTGCAGGAAGTCAAGGAGGCCGTCGAGAGGGGCCAGGATGACCTGAGGGGGGTACACACGCATGAGCGCTTCTCGGGGGGTAATGGAGGGGAAGGGGTTACCTCGATGTCCTCGCCGTCCTCCAGCTCCTGACGTCCCCGGTGTGAAGCCCGGAAAAAATTCAGGGGGAGGGGGTACAAACCTGGACGGGGCGCACAGCGCCCGGGGCGAGCGGGGGTACCTCGAGGGTAACCAGCTGGCAGTTTGCGTTCGTGAGGCCCGGATCCTGCGGGGGTACATGGATCCTGAATGAGGGGTACGGGAACGGAGCTCTGCAGGGGGGTACGCCGCACGTTGGACATGGGGGACGAGACGGAGAGGACGCGGCCCTCGAAGCCTGCGCAGGCGATCGCCAACACGCAAGGCGAAAGCGACGCGTACCGGGTACGCGAATGCGTACCGGTCTCTTCCCTTAGCTCCCGAACCGCGGCGTCCGCAGCCGTCTCGTTCGCGTCGATGAGGCCCGCTGCGCACGCGAGAAAAGCTCGCTCCCGGCCGCTTCGAATTCCGTGATAGGGCGCCGCGCGTACGGACCTGGGACCTCGATGCAGAGGCGGCCGAGGGCGGGGCGATACTGGGAGACGAGGATCACCTTGTCGTCCTTAGGGTCCGCCTCGCGGATGACTGCGGGCGGGGCGCGCGGCGTGAGCGCGCTCGGCACTCGCAGCGATTCCGACGCGCGCGCACTCGCAACGATGCCGACGCCGTCGACGTCGCCTCTCCGCGTCGTCCGCTCGCAGCTCTCCCACGAACGCAGGCGCCCCTGCACGGCGTACACCGCCCGCGTGAGCCTGGCGACCTGGCGTAGTCTGGCCACGTACCTTGCGGTCTACCCACTTGATCTTCATCATCTTGATCCAGCGCCCGCCGTCAGTGGCGACCTCCTTCGACAGGTTCTCGGGCGCGCCGTCCGCCGACGCGACAGCCGCCGACGTAGCTGCGACGGCAAATGTTCCACAGATCCAGCGCGCCCTGCTGCCGCGCTGCGGGGCGAGGCGCGCCCCCGGGTTGAGCGGGCTGGCTGGCGCTTGGCTCCTGTTCAGAGACCGAAACGCGCGTGCAGCGGCCTGCCTCGCCTGCGCCCCGCCAGATCCCAGGAACGACAGGATCTGCATGAAGGCCATTGCAATTGATCTTAGCCGGCAGTGTCGCGGCTGGTCGCCTGGCCAGGGTACCGGTTAAGCCGAGCATGGAGGGCCTGCTGCAATCGCTGCAGGGCCTCGAGAAGGCGTTCAATGCCTCGCTCGAGCGCAAGGAGGCGCTTTCAGCGTCCGTCGAGAGCGCGCGCGCCCATCTGCGCGGGCTGCTCGCCGAGCGCGAGGCGGTCCGCGCGGCCTCTGCGGAGCTGCGCAGGTGCGATGCGGTTCGGCGACCGCTTGCGGCTGCACGCTCCGTGCATGCGATACCTCGCGCTCGCCGCTGCACGCAGCCGGAGCGCAGCCGGCGCAATCGCGGGACTCGGCGTCCACGTCGATCAGGAGGAGGCCGCGAGCAGTCTGGAGGCGTCGCGAAAGCGCGTCGAAGCTCTCAAGAGCGACTTGGAGGCGCTGAAGTCCCAGGCGGAGCAGGATCGGTGCGAGTGGCTCAGCCGCCTTCTCTCAAACACGGCCGCAGCGTGACTGTTCCCGCAGGCTCTCATTCCTCTCGTCGATGAAAGCGCTGAAGCAGAGATCCGCGGGGAAGGTGCCGCGGGCCCCGACGCGGCCGCGGCCGCACTGCGCAGCTCGGCGGCTGACGCGGCTCGAGCTCGGCCCTCGCTCCGCAGCGCTGGGACGTGTTCCTCGCGGAGGCGGCACAGCGTGCGGCGGAGCTGCGGGCGGAGCTGGCGGAGGTGCAGGGGACGCTGGCGCGGCGGCGGGGGGCGCGCTCCGCCGCCATGGCCCGCGTCAGCGAGCTGCGCCTCGCCATCGGCGAGCTGCTGGCCACAAAGGACGGTCCGTGCCGTACCCCCGGGAGTCTCCACGGAGCCGCCATGAGCTCACGCGCGCGTACCCCGCAGACTCCCAGCGGGAGCTGCGCTCGCTGCAGGCGCCCGGGGGCACATCGGCCGCCAAGCCGCCCCCTGAAACGGAGCTCGACCGGTCGGTTGCCCTCCATGTACCCCACGCTCCCGCCCCTTTAACGTTAACCGTACCCCCACCCGCAGCCTCCGGGCGGACATTGCCGCCGCGAGAGAGGACCGCGACGAGTTCTCGTCCATCGCCGGGTCCATGAAAGTGCGTACCCCAATCGGCCTTTCACCCTCCATTCTGATGGCGTACCCCTCAGATGCAGATTGAGATTACCCGCAAGCGCGAAGAGGCGCTACGCCGCATCGCGTACGGCCGCCGCGAGCAGGCGCGCTGTACCCCCAGCCGCCTATGAGGGTCCCCAGCTGATCACGAATCACGTACCCCAGCTGATCTACTTGGAGGAGGAGGGGCTGCTGAGGCCGGGGGGTACCGTGGGCGTGGATGACGTGGAGCCGCACCCGAGCCCGAGCCAGCAGCAAACGCCAGCCCAGGCCCGGGCACCGGCCCCAGTCCCGTGGCATGCCCAGGCCGCCGCCTCTACCCCCACCCCCGCCCCCACCCCCGCCCCCGCCGCGGCTCCCGCCGCTGCGGCCCCGGCCCCGGCCCCGCACGCCCCGCCCCGCTACGCCCTTCCGGTGCGCCCCGCCACGCCCACTGCGCGCCCAAGCCCACTACCCCCGCGGCAGAAGGTGCAGCTGCCCCCGGAGTGGACGCGGCGGGCCCCCGGGCCGGGCCGCGAGGCGCCGGCGACCGTGCGGGCCGAGGAGAAGAAGAGAAGGGCGGGGCCCGAGGAGGGGCACGAGGACGAGGACGACGACGCGATCCTCTCCGTGGGGCTAGCCGAGCTGCTCCGCCGCCCGCCCGTTCCCGGCGCCGGCGCCAAGCCCGGTCCCGGCCCCGGCCCCGGCCCCGGACCCGGCCACGGAAGCGCCGGTTACGGAGGCGGCGCCCGCTCCTCCGCCCCGGCGCCGCCCCCGGCCCCGGCCCCGGCGCCGCTGATCCATGACGCGGACCTGCCCTGCTTCGAGCTGGACCTGGGCTTAGACGGCGAGGACGAGGAGGACGCCGTCGAGGAATCGTGATTGAGTTGTGGGATCTCGAGTGATACTTAATCTCTTAAATTTTTGCACTATGGTACAACATGAGAGCTCGCTCTGAAAAAGGAGAGAAAGGGTGCATGCAGCCTCCTGCAGCTGGCCATGGGCCCCGCCCGCGCCGCCCGGCCCGTCACTTCTTGGGCGCGCGGGGGAGCTTGACACCCAGCGCCCGCTCCATCTTGGCGATCACCGCGTTGTTCGGCACGCCCTGCAGCGCGCTCATGCGCAGCACTTGCGAGAGCAGTAAAGCTAATTAGGCCCTGTGCACCTTGGCGGATTCTAGGTCCTTGACGACGTGCTCCTGCTCGCAGATCGCTTGCGCGAGCTGCTTCTGCGTCCAGTTCTTCTTGGCCCGCGCGTCACGGATCGAGTCGGCCAGGCCCCGCGAGACCTTCGGCACTGCCGAAAGCTGGGGTTAGCCCGGCAGCCGGCCGCGGCGGCGAGGCGCGCGCGGCCGCGGCCGAAGATAATTAAGGCCGGCCGTCGGGCCGTTCGGGCGCACGTTCGAAGCCCTCGCCGTTCTCGTCCAGCTTGGGCGCGTAGATTCCGGAGCCGGCGTGCTGCTTGTTGGCTCCGGCGTTGTCTGCAGGCAAGGAGGGCGGTCGCGGCCACGTGAGGTCGGCGCGAGGCTGTCCGCGGGGCCGGGTCGGAGAGCGCGTACACTTCTTTACGGTCTCCACGGCCGCCCCGGGCTCAACGGGACCCCTCGCCACGACCTTGGCGGAGGCCGGGCGCGCGCCGGACTTGCGAAGGACGACGGGCTCCCTGGCGGGTGTCAGGCGAGGGCACTGTGTGCGCTCAGAAGGAAGCGCACCAATCCTGCTGGATGGCGGACATGGTGGTGGCGCGCTGGCGTAAGAAGCAACGAAGTTCGATGGGTTCTAGAAGAATTCCGGTCCGCGCTGCGGGTCGGCTAAATCGCTCACGGTGAGCTAAGGAATGAGCCGACAGACCGCTGGCCCGGCCGATGGCGCTAGCTGCGTCTGATTCGAGCGGACCTGGTCAGGTGGTACTCGAGCGAACGAAGTGAGCACCCGGTACCCGTTCGGAGAGGAAAAACCTCGATGGCCTTCGTTTCCGGCGTTCCCGGCGCCCTGCGGCAGCCAGCCACCTGTTCGTGCTTCTGCAATGCTTCGGCCGCCCAGCGCGACGCGGGGGAGACCCTTGCCCGGAACCGCCGGCAGCGGCAGCTCTCCGCCGCGGCTGGCCCTGCCAACGGTGCCACGTTTCATGCGGCGACGGCTCGACGCGAATTCCACGGCGCGCCGCTGCGCCCGGGCCGCGGCATGCAACACGCACACGTGACGCCCGAACCCGGCCCGAGCGCCCGGGCGGAGGCCGCCAGCCACGAGGATGAGGTAGCCCGCCTCATCAAGGACGGCGTCATCACAGTCCTCCGCGACGACGAGCGCAACGTGGAGTACTACGTCGTCGGCACCGTGCGCCCGCCCGCCCTTCCAGCGCCTTCCCCGCCCCTCGCCGACGCTTGGGTTTGCAGGCGCACGTATCTGCAAACTCCGTAGAGCACGTGAGATCCGCAATACGGTGCGGGCCCGCCCGCGCCCGTCGGCCGCGCCTCTCCCGTGCTCCCGCGCCGACTCCCGCCGCGCAGGGCTGTGCAGCCGCAAGCTGTGATGCTCGAGCTTTGCCCCGCGCGAGGCACCTCCACGCTCCTCCTGCACCCGGAGGACGAGAAGAAGCTGACCCAGGCCCGCTCTCCGCCCGCGCCCCGCGCGCCTGCGCGCTCTGAGGGCGCCCCCGCGCGAGCAGTTCAACAAGAAGGACGTGAAGAAGCTCGCGAAGAAGGCGGGGCTGATGTACGTCGGCCTGCGCTACTTCTACAGCATCGTCTCCAAGAGGATGGGCGTCGTCGCCGGCGCCGAGTTCATGGCGCGCCCTCCCTCTCTCCCTGCCTCGCAGCGCCCGCCTCCGAACTCTCCCGCCCGCCCGCCCGGCCGCTGACTCGCCCGGCTCGCGCGCACGCAGGCGGCTGCGGAGGAGGCGACGGCCGTCGGGGCGCAGATCGTCCTGGGGGACCGCCCTGTGGACATCACGCTCGCCCGCCTCTCGCGCTTCGCCGTCCGGCGGCTCCTCCCCGCGTTCATCCTCCTCGAGTCGGCCGGCCTCGTCTTCGATCAGGTCCAGGGCGCGCACTCCACCGCAGAGGTCGCGCAGGCCGCCGCTTCCTCCTCGGGCGGGGTGCGCCCGAGCGCGCCGAGCGCCCGAGCGCGCTCTCGGAGCGGCCCGGCCCACGCGCCCGCCCGCCCGCCGCGCAGATCGCGCCGGTGGTGGCGGCCCTGACTGCCTTCTTCTTCACGGGAACGTGCGCGCGCGCGGCTCCCTCGCCTCTCTCGTCTCGCTCGCTCACTTCATCCCCCCCGCAGCCCCTTCGCCCCCCTCTCGACGACGCTGGGCGACACGAGCGACATGTCCCTGCGGGCGGCCGCCTTCACGGCGGACCTCCTGGGCGTCGTCGCCTCGCTCCCCATCATGCTCGGCGTCTCCGCCGCCGCCTCCGTCCTACTCCTCTCCTCCAACGTAGTCGACAAGTTGATCCGCGTCGTCCAGAAGGCTCGTTTGAAATCTCCGCGCTGAGGACGATGCTGACCGGAGCGCAGACGAACCTGCCGGCGCCAGGCGCGCTGGTGGGCGAGCGGGACCAGTTCCTCGTGTGGTCCATGCGCGAGCACCCGCTCATGCCGAAGCGCGATGCCCGCGTCGTCGTGCGCCGTACCCCTCCTCCGCTTCTTCCCCCCTCCCCCGCCTCCCGCCGCCTCACCTGAGGCTCAGGTGGTCGTCGGGGCGGCGCACGTGCGCGGGATCGCGCGGCGCTTCAGCTCGGGGCACCCCATCGACCTCGAGGGCCTCGTGTTCGATCCCCGCCACGACCGCGGCGAGCGCGACGAGGTCCGGTCTTTGCTGTACCCCCTCCCAACCCTCCATACTCAGGACGGGGGGTACAGGTGCTGGAGCGCCTGAGGCAGAAGGACGAGGCGGCGCACGAAGTGATCGCCCAGCGCCAGGCGCAGCGCGCCGCCAGTACCCCGCCCTCCCCGCCGGCCTCTTGAAGGAGGACGTACCCCTGGACCCGCGCGTTGCGCTGTAGATTGTAGTGTGCCATACCATCCCATCTCGTGTACCTAGATCTTCCCTCCCTCCCTCTGTTTGGACCGTGCATTTCCCTTTCGTTTCGGACCAAGTTCGGAATCCTTGTACTCTACCAATGACCGTATTCTTTGAGGCGCAGCTTCTGTGTTCGTGGGTAGCTTGGTCGCTATCGCATCTGTCGGACATGCTTTGTTTTGATTATGTCACGGGCGGTAGGAGTGAGATAAGGGGACAGTGTAAGGGACGAATTCGAAGAGGAGAGGCGCTGGGCCAAAGAGGGGAGGGACGAGAGCGGGGTATCATTTTCTGGAAGAGGACCCGCCCCCGCCGCCCGAGCCGGACACGCGCGTCCCGGCGAGGGAGGGTACGGAGGCCGGCGGCGGCCTTGCGTCCCCCTGTTCCTCCCTCTGCTCGATGGGGGAAAGGGGGGGTTCAGCAATGCGGGGAAGAAGGGGTGGAGTGCGCGGGGGGTACGCGCCTCCATCTCGGCGAGCTTCGCTTTCAGCTGGGCGATCTTCGCCTCCGTCGCGCTGCACGTGGGGCGTCGGCGCCGGTCGGGCGCACGCCATGGCCTGGCGCACCTCATGCCGCCGCCCCTCCGCTCCGCGCGGGGCGCCTTCGGCGCCTGCGGCGCCGCGGCGCTGCTCGACGCTGCTGCCTCCCCGCCCGAATCTTCGTCCGCGCCTGCAGGGACCTGCGCGGGCCTCAGCGCGGGCGACAGTGGGCCGCGGGCTGCGGGCGCGGCGCGGCACGCACATTCTCGTTGAAGAATCGGACGGCGAGCGGCCGGCCGAGCAGCAGCTTCCCGTGGAGCGCGTCTTTCGCGCGCTCCGCTTCCTGCGCGAGCGCTCGGGGGCGGGCCGGCCTGCCGCCCGCTCTCCGCCCGAGACGCACCGCGCGGCTCGAAAACTCGATGAAGCAGTAGCCCCGCGGCTCGCCCTTCTTCTGGCCGTGCTGGTGCCACAAGAACTCCTCACGCACTGCGCAAAGTCAGGCGGCTGAGGAGCGCGCGGGGCCGGATTCGCGCGCCGATCTTCCCGTACGTGCGGAAGAGCTTCAGCACGGCATACTCCGTGATGCGCGCGTCCAGGTTGCCAACATACAGCTTGTTTTCCTGTCCCATTGCTCAGCTTCGGGCGGCGAGCACCACGCGCAGGGCGCACGACGACTTCGGACCGCTGCAGCGGCTCTATGGACTCGGCCAGCTTGCTCTCCAGGTCGATCGTGCCCGCTGCGGCCCTCTTCGCGCCGCCGGTGTACGGGTTGAAGGTCTCCGCGTCGCGGGCCTTCGGCCGCGCCGGCCTCTGCTCTGCGTGCGGCGCGCCGGACTTCGCCAGGCGCTCGAGCTCCCGGCGCTGCTTCTGCAGCTCCCGGTCCTTCGGCATTAGGGGTCGGTGTGTCTGCTTCCGAAAACCTGTACCCCAGAAAGCGTCTGAAATCCTGGCCGTCGCCTTTCGGGCTGCAGGAAGCAGCGGTCGACAGCGCTTGGTCCGGCTGCAGCGATAGAGCTGCGCTAGCGCATCGTCAGCCGACTGCCTGTCCGTCCTCGTCCGCATGGCGGGCGCTGGAGCCAAGGCTGGCGTCAAAAGCGGCGCTGCGAAGAAGTCGGAGACACGGTGCGCTTGACGCGTCGCGCGCCGACACGCGTACGGCTCCGGCCGCCTTGCAAATTTGAAAGCGCTAGCAGACGTACGCGTACGCATCAAATTTGAATGCCCGTGCGCAGCCCCGCGGCACGCCCGTGGCTTCCAAAAGATGGAATTCTCAACCTCTCGAACAAGGATTTGGCGGCGTGGCCAGCGGGAACAATCGCGTCTGTGGGCCCCGAGAACATCCGCGTCCTCAACCTCTTCAACAACAGGCTCAGAATCATCCCCGGCGAGGAGCTCGCGCAGTTGAAGAATCTGGAGGTGCTTTACGTCGGCTCGAATCATCTGACGGAGCTGCCTCCGGAGATCGGAGCCCTCGCGCGTCTGCAGAAGCTGGGCGTGCAGAGCAATCGGGCGCTGCCGGCGCCCATTTACGGCGGGCTTCGAATCCCAGCGGAGATCGGAAAGCTCGCGCGCCTGGAGCAGCTCGACGTGCGCGACAACAGCCTCACGTCGCTGCCGCTGGAGATCGGGCGGCTCGCGCGCGTGAAGCTGCACATCGACGGCAACCCGCTGTCGGACATGCCGGGGCACGCTCGCAAGTCTTCTCTTGCAGCCCTCGCCTACCTCCGCGCCACGGCCGCCGTGAGCTTTGGTTTCGCCTTCCTGCCACCCTCGTGCCGCCTGACGCTCATGCAGAGGCTCGCCTCGTGCTCCAAGGCTCCTGAAAGCGCTCCCAAGGCTTCCGTGTGCACCCCGGGCTGCGTTTTAGCTCTTCTTGTGGTCTAAGCTCTCTGCAGGCGCCGGCTCCGAGGCCGCCGCAGCCGAAGGCTTTGGGAAGCGGCAGCTCGGCCGCTGCTCAGGTGCTCGCCGTGACGGTTTTAGAGGCTTGCCAGCCGCCCCGCTCAGCGCCGCCGACGACTCGCTTTCTGCAGGCGGCAGCTCCGGGTCCGAAGCAACCTCCGAAGGACGCGGGCCCCGGCCCAAGCTCTGCCACGGCGCAGGTGCTTACCCTCGACCCTCTGCTCCGGACGACGCGCGTCACACCTTCTGCGCAGGCCCCGCCCACGCGTCCGTTGGCTTCCGCGGCAGCGGCGGCAGCGCCGCCGCCGCCGCCGCCGCCGCCGCAGCCGCAGCCGCAGCAGCAGCCGCAGCCGCAGCAGCAGCCGCAGCCGCAGCAACCGCAGCAGCCGCAGCCGCCGCAGCCGCAGCCGCAGCCGGCGGTCCAGGTGGATGTGACAGAGGTGCTGGAAGCAAAGATCGAGACCCTCCGGGGTCGCCTCTCCGAGGCGAAGAAGCACGTCTTGGAGTGCGAGAAGCTCCGGCCGCTGGCGGAGAAGGCGCGGTCGCTGCACGCGGAGAACAAGGAGCTCAAGAGCCGCCTCACGGATACGGCCAAGCGCCTCTCGGCGCAGGAGAAGCAGCAGCAGCAGCAGCAGAAGCGGCAGGCGGCGCTCGAGACTCAGAGAAAGGAGGAGGCGGCCAGGCTCCTCGCGGCGGCCCGGGCCGAGGCCGCCGCGCTGCAGAGGCGGATCTCGGAGAAGGACGAGCAGCTGAGGCGCTTCGCGCAGCAGCAGTCGGCGCTGCAGGAGCGGCTGGCGCTCTACGAGGGCGGGGCGGGGCCCAGCGGGCGGCAGTGGGGCGGGGAGGAGCTGGAGGCGGCGGCCCAGCGGCTGGAAGCGGCAAAGCGGCGGGTGGAGGAGCTGCGGGTCGAGGCGATGGTCGAGGAGCGAATCAAGCGGAGGCGCCTCGAGGGCCCGCCCCCCTTCGAGTGCCCCGTGCGCCTCCACAGCCGTCCCTGCCTCTGGCGCCCTGTCTGATGGGGGCGCGCCAGATCTGCTGCGAGGAGCGGGACCGCGGGGCGCGGCGCCTCCTCACGGGCTGCGGCCACGTCTTCTGCTCGACCTGCACCGGCAGGCTCGCCGAGTGTGCCACGTGCCGCAAGCCCATCGAGGGCCTCTCGCTCATCTACGATTGATTAGCGATGCATTCATCTCTAGACCAGAATTCTGCCGAGCAGTATTTACAATAGGGCGCATGATCGTAATTAATCATCACTTTGATTTGCCCTGGCTTCCTCTCCCCGCCTGGGCCCTCATGATCACACGCACGCCGTGACGCTCGAGTTGCTTAATAGGTCATTGCAACTGCAAAAGTACAAGATTCGCGAGGGGGCCTACGTATACATCACTACTACCCTGGCCCCGGCCCTAGGCCTCGCACGCTCGAGCTGCTTAGCAGGTCATTGCAATTACAAAATTAAAGGATTCGCGAAGGGCCCGGCGGCCTACATCACTAGGGGGGCGGGCCTAGCTCAGACGGGGGGCCCGGCGGGGGCGACCTCGGGGCGGAGGAGGCGGCGGGAGAAGTGGAGGGCGACGAAGAACAGGATACCCCCCGCCACGAGCCAGGGGAGGACGAGGCCCTCTCGCGCGAAGCCCCGCCCCGTCGCCGACCCCGCCGGCGGCGGCGGGCCCGTCCCGTCCCCGCCCCCGCTGCCCGCCGCCGGCCCGGGAGAAGTGGAGGGCGGCGAAGAAGAGCATACCCCCCGCTACGAGCCAGGGGAGGACGAGGCCCTCAGGGCCTCCCCTGCGAAGCCCCGCCCCGTCGCCGACCGGTACCCCGCCTGCGCATGCGGCGCCGGCGCCGGCGGCAGGCCCGTCCAGGGCCATGACCTCCGGAACCTCCCCCCCCCCCCCCCCCCCCCCCTTTTGATGGCCATGGGCCGGGCGCCCCCCCCCCTCCCCCTTTTGATGGCCATGGGCCGGGCGCCCGTACGCGTGCACGTGGCAAACCCTTGCCTATAGCTACCTGCTAAAATCGATCTCGCGCTTCATTAGATCATCGGATCTGCGCTTCATGCTAGCGCTGCAGCTCATGATCAGCGGCTTGTTAACGTTGCGGCGCGCGCGACCGCGAATTGGCCCTAGGCCTCGCACGTGATCATGACTACGTATATACGTATACAAATTTAAAGTAAAGTTGATCATGAGTTGAATTCGAAACTACTACTAGGCTAGCTCGGTTCACATATGCATGTGCAGTTGGCCCCTGGTTGCTAAGGAAACGGGCTACGATCATCATCGGATCGCACAAATGGAGCCGGCGCCCCCCATGGCCATTGCCGCTTGTTTCTCTTCAAGCAACATTTCGCCCAGTTACCAGGGACATTTCGTTTTGGCCTAGGGTGGGCACCCGAACACCCCCCAAGTGGGGGAAGGCCCTGAGGGGAATTCGAAGGGGGTCCTTCCGAAGTTCCCAATTAAGGTATGCAATTTATTATGTCGCCCCGAAATTATGTCGCCGAATTCGAAAACGTCGAAAACGACATAATTTGGGGACGTCATAAATTCGACTCATAATACGACCCGCTACGTATACGTGGTACTCCCCCAAATTTACCGCCCGGCCCCATACAATTGCAAGCCTGAAACTTTCGTGCCGACATAATTTGAAGGCGTCATATTTCGCACAGACTCTAGATCTGAGAGAAGGCTCGGCCGTGGGTTTTATAATAATTATAACAACACAAATTTGCCTGTCATAATATTGTGTATTACGGACCAATTTACGGTATGGCCCCCCACGGGGGGGGCCCCACCGTATGGGCCCGGGCCGGGCGCCCCGTGGGCGCTTGCGCATGCTTGGCATTGCTTCAATTTGCTTGCACTTGACCGCCGGGCTGCAGCCTGCACTGCGGCAGATTCAGATGATCTGAACATGAAGCTTGACGTGGGTCGTGGCCCTGAGAGCTTCGAATTAGTGAGGAAAACCTTCATGATTTGTTTTCATTCGAGCTCGAGCTCCTAGCACGGTGTTTTGGGGGGTGCCAACTGGTCCGGCCTTTCATTTCGAAACAGAATCAAGAATTCAACGATTCGATCAACAAAATCGACAATTCGAACAGAGATGTAAAATGCATTATGCATGTTAACGTTCTGTGAACTTCTCATGAGTCTGTCATGATCACAAATTCACAATTGCAAGACTCACAACTTCTGTGAGACGAGGACTGTCATACAGACTCATACTACTGTGACGTGCACGTGACAGCTGCAGTGAGTCTGACACAGATCTAGACTTACTTACACAGTCTACTACTGTCTACTGATCATGATTACTAGTAATTATGAGTCATGATTCTACTGCTCAGCGACTATCCGATTGGTCTAAATTTGCTTTCCAACCGTCCGAGAGACTCTGAGAGTGCGGCGTCCGGTGCCGGTTAAAGCCCCGTTCATGTACGGTTCACGCCGCGAATCACGCGCGGTACCGGTTCAAACCCGTAAACTCCGTGCTGGGACAGCCTAGGAGGCTGATGAATGGTGGGCATTGGTGGCTGACAGGCTAGTGACAGCTAGCCTACCGACGCTACCGTGCTGGCACGGTGCTGCCTACCGTAGACGACTTATATACCGCGCTGACAAAGCCTGACATACCGGTAACTACTGCGCTACCATATTACTGGAGAACCAGAAATATTTAGTGGGCTGCATATTTATATCTTTTGCGTTCTTCTGATCGTGTCCCTTCTCGTGATCCCTCTTGATTCCGTATTTTGTGCTAGTTTACTGTATCTTTGATTTGTGATTGCTTTGTTGTCCCTAATATCACTACCTACGGGGGGTTCGCCCCACCGTAGTCTCTCAAAAAAAAATTTATCCTTAGCAGAGGCTTTGCCCGAGGACGTGCAGCCCTCTTTACCATTGCCTCCTATTACGTTCTCCGCTATTCTAGATCCACAAGTTCCCGGTGTTGCGGGGACATTGATCACATCTTCTGTGGATGCCGATTTCTGTGTTCGGTATCTCGGTTATATTTTGGCGGGCATTTACGCAATTTTTCAGCTGTCTTTTTTTTTTTTTGGTGAATTACCGGCCACAGCCTCTAGTCTACTCCAGCACTGTGGGGGCGTGTACAGGCAAGGTGGGGCATGATCGATCGGAATTATGTGGAACGGGCGGGATTTGAAGGCGTGATTCTCATCGCAGGGCGATTCGAACACGGAAGGCATGCATCGGAAAGCGTGTATGATAACCACACCGCTATGAGCGGGGGCTGTCCCGTGCATATCTCTCACCCGATAATTTACTTGCTGAGCGGGTACCAGTGTACTCCGTTAATGCTCTGCTAAACCTGTGGAAACGTTTTCTGGATATTCTCGAGATTACGTTGCCTCCTGCTGTCGAGCGCATTGAGCTTCTTCGTTTACGGCATTTAGGGGAGGGCTCTGATTACGATGGTTCAAACCCTGAGTCACGTGACCGCCCTAGCCCCCCTCAATCTATTTTTGATGCGAGCTTCTTTTCTGTGCGCGGAGCTATCCCTCTACAGCGCTCGGGCCCCCAGCAGTCGCGGTCCCGGGCCCCCTGCAGTCGCTACCCCTAGGCCTGCTGCTACAGTTAATGGCGTCGGCGTGAATCCTCAAGTTCAGCACATTGCGAGGCCATCTGCTAGCGCTGATACAGCTTCGGTCCCGGCTCCCTCGAGTTCTCGTTTGAGCTCGTCTGCCGATGCTAGCGCTAGCGCCGCTTCTGCCTCCACATTAATATGCCCTATTTGTGGGAAGAACTTTCAGTCTTCTGCTGATCGTGACCGTCATGTTCGGGCTGATAAACATCCTGCTAATGCCCGTGGCGTTCGCCGACCTCGAACCCCCTCTAGTTCAGAGAATCCTCCAGATCCTGTGCCTCCTGCCCAGCGCCCCCGCCTCCAGTCTCCGGATCCGGCACCCCCAGTGCTTGCTCCAGCTCCTGCAGCTGCGGCTACATATGCCGAGCCCCGTCAGCCTGTTCCGACTTTGCGACGGATTCGCTCCCCTGCACCCTCACCGTCGCCACCTGCTCAGCGGCTCCGTACTTCCCTGCCCCCCCCTAGTCCTTCTCTGATACCTTCCGTTTCACGAATCCGCCGCCCCCGGTCTCCGTCGAATTCAACCTTGCCTCCCGATGCCGATCCGTCCCCTGTCCATGTGTCTCGGCGCCTGCGGCTTTCCTCTCCTGTACCTTCGGCTTCCCCTCTGGCTGTCCCGCCAGATCCACCTCGCCCGCCGGTTCCTGCATGGCCCCTTTGATTCATGATAGTCTTGTATCAATCTTCGCTTCACCTCAACTTAGTTTACCCTCAGTTGTTTTGCCGTCACCTCCATCAGATGCTTCATCGATGTTAGTTAGGAGCACTGGCCCCTCCACCTTCCAGTTCCTCGTGTATTCCATGCCTTCCCTGTACCTTTGATTCCGTTCCCTTTGTCGTTAGCTCTGCCTCTTCCTCCTCCATCTCTCACTGTTAGCCCTCAGGCAGTTCCGCCTCTTTATCTTCAGCGACCGTCAGACCGTATAGTTTTTGGCAGCGAGTATTTTGTGTATGGTGACGTTCCTCGTGTGTACCCTTCTCTCTCTTCTACTTCGCTATATTTGCCTCTCCCGCCTGGTTCAGCCCCATCGTCTGCCTTCCCTGTCACTACTGGCTTGCGTTTCGCCCCTCCTCTTATACTGCCGATTCCGAGTCTGCACCCGAGCTCTGCCCTTTCCTCGTGTCGTCCCAGTTCCTCAGATTAGTCTTCAGCCGTCCATTGTTTTACCAACTCTACAATCTCGATTCCGTTTAGACACTCCGCCAGCTTCGACTTTCCCCTCTAGTGGTGTCCTACGTTTCGCCTCTCCTACTGTTCTACCGCCTTTGCCTCCTGCGACTACGTCTTCTAGTTCTGCTGTTAGCTCTGTCTTGTCGTCTTCGTCTAGATCTTCGTCTTCGACTGTAGTTCCTCGTGCTCGTTCTCCTTATTTGCTGCGTCCCCGTGCTCCTCGTCGTTCTAGTGTGACTAGTACTTCTGCATCGACGCCCTTGAGCTCTTCTACTCCTTCTCCTCGTGCTCGTTCTCCTTATCTTTTGCGTTCTTCTGATCGTGTCCCTTCTCGTGATCCCTCTTGATTCTGTATATATTTTGTGCTAGTTTACTGTATCTTTGATTTGTGATTGCTTTGTTGTCTTTAATATCACTACCTACGGGGGGTTCGCCCCACCGTAGTCTCTCAAAAAAAAAAAAAAAAAAATTTATAGTACTAAAAAGTTTTGAGCGAAGTAACAAAGTTTGATGCTAGAGTTAGTTTCAATACTAGCTATAGTCCTCGTGCTCGACCTGTTGTTCGCCGTCGTTTGCAGTTCGATTGCCCGCCTCGACCCTGGCCGGCTTTAGTGATTCCTTTGACTGTCCTTTTGCCTGCTCTTGATCCGCCTGCTCCGCCTCCTGTGTCCTCCTCGACCTCGTGCCGTAGCTCTGCCCTTTCGCATCGTCCTGCTTCGCCTCCGCCTCCATGTCGTCTTGTTGTTCCTCTTACTTGTCTTCTTCCTGTTATTTATCTTTCTCAATTTTGTCCCCCGCTTCTTAGTGATGTAATTCCTTCTGATATTGATGGTATCTCTAGCTCTGGCTCTTCTTCGTGTCAGTTATCCTCTGTCCCTAGATCTGCTCGATTTATCGTCTCTTCTCGCTATCGATCTGTCTCGAGCTCTGTGTCTTTCCTTTTTATTGTCGATTTTGGCTCTTTGTCTTATCTTTCTTCGTGCTCTTGTCTTAGTTATTTTGCTTTTTTGTCTTTATGCCCCCTGGGCAGCCCCCGCAGTGCTGGTGTCTAGAGACTGTGGCCGGTAATTCACCAAAAAAAAAAAAAGTTTTATCGCTAGATTAGAGGCTGTGGCCGGTAATTCACCAAAAAAAAAAAAAAAAGTTTTATCGCTCACTAAAGAGGCGGGGAGGGGGGGGTACCGTTCGAAAAGGCCTTGAGCGCGGGAAAGCATGCCGCCCAAGCGTGTAGCTAAGCGCCAGGCGTCGCCGCCGAGCTCCAGCGATGAAAGGCCGGCCAGCCGAGCAGCCACGCCTTGGCCCGAGGCCGACACGACGACGGTCTATCAGAAGGCGCGGCCGCTGGCGGGAGCCTGGTCGTTCTTTGGCAGAGTAGGCGAGAAGGCGAGCGAGTCGAGCGCACGTCTGCCGGAGAAGCAGATGCCGCCCAGCCGCAGCGCCGTGGCGCTGATCATGAACGACCCCGCGACGCTGCGCGGGCTGCCCGACCCATCGAAAGCGTCCAGCGTGAAGGAGGCGGAGGAGATCATGGCTGTGAATGCTGCCGTGCTCGCAGAGGAAGCTAAGCCGGTCCGCTCGCCCGCTCGCCGGCCGGCGCACGTCGCTAACTGCGCCCGCGCTCAGACCCCGGCCGCCGCGTCCGGTCGTGCCGACAAGGGCAAGAAGCACCAGACGTACACGGCGGAGGTGGCAACAGAGATCGGCAAAGCGTGCTCTGAGGGGCGCAGCATTGCGGAGACCCAGCGGCTTCTCGCGGCCGGCGAGCTGAAGTCGTACGGCTTGCCGAAGCTGAACGTCCCCGTCTCGACAATCCAGCGCTTCCGGAACGAGTACCGGGCGGCGCTGAAGCAGCAGTACAAGGACGGCAACGTTAGGCCCGTGCTCCTCGAGCGGCGTGCGCCTGGCCGCCCGCGCGGGCTCGCCCTGGCCGAGGATTGGCTGAAGGCGTACCTCGACCGCATGCGCGGCGACGGCGCCGTTGTCCGCGGCAAGACCATCATCGGCGCTGCAAAGCGAGTTTATAGAGCTTTCTCTGCGCTTGTTCTTGAGGCCCGCGCGCGCGCAGGGGGATCCTGAAGAAGCGCCGTCGGTACGACCTTCTCGGCCTGGTCAACCGCCACTGGCTCGAGTCCTTCAAGGATCGCCACGGTGCGCGCGCGCCGCGCAGGCGCCCGGCTCTCTCGCGCGCACATAAAGGCTCGCGCAGGGCTCGTGCTGCGCCGCGCCACGCAGGACGGCAAGAAGCTCCCGAAAGACTGGGAGGATCAGCGGCTGGACTTCCTGATTCGCGTCGCGAAGAAGATGAACGAGTTCATGATTCCGGTCGAGCTGATCGCGAACATCGATCAGACTGGCGTCAACTTCATTCCCTCGCAGAAGTACACCCTCGACTACGGGGGGTGCACCCTCCCTTCGCCTCTAGATCTCTCTGACTGCTCGCAGTATACGGGCCTCTATGCTGCGGTGATGGAGCCCGAGCGCTTCCCCGAGGAGTGGGCCCTCATGATTCGCGAGGGGAAGCTCAAGAAGTCCTTCCGCCCTCCCCTCTCGATTAACCCCTTCGCCACCGCCGAGGAGATCGCAGCGTGGGAGTACGAAGGCGAGCTCGCGGCGTTCGAGGCCGCCCTGCAGTGGCACTGCCACTACGAGCTCGACATGTGGTATCCGCGCTGGAACCCCGAGGAGATCTGAGCTCGAGCAGCTAGGGCTAGCGGTTTCTCGACTTGTACAGTAACGTAACATTGACAGCAGCGATCTGCAGCGGCGGGGGCGCGGGGGGGGCGGGGGGGGCCTCCGCTGACGCCCCCCTAGGGTATATATATATATATATATATATATATATATATATATATATATATATGAGGGCCATCAATGGGCCAAACGCGAAAAGTCAACTCCGAGAGCTCGAGACTCGGAAGTGACGCTTGGATTGCGGAGGTTCTTATAACCGCCGCAACAGCTGTGGGGGTACCCCCTCCGAGGCTGGCGATCGCGGCGATCACGACCCTGGCGATCGCGATTTTCTCCCGATCGCGACCCTTTTCGATCGCGATTTCGAGATCGGGGGCATTAATGCGATCGCGAGAAAGGAAAAATCGGAAAAGGCCGAAAAGTGCGTTTTTCACGCGTGAAATCGATCGAAAACGAGGGTTCGAATCCCGGGCCCGGATTTGGACTTGGTCAGAATCTCGAGTCAAAATGGGAGAAAAATGTGACCTGGGACTTGGGACTTGGGACTTGGGACTTGGGACTTGGGACTTGGGACTTGGGAAGAGTTGGAATCAGAGTCTGGACCCAAAAGCGGGGAAATTTTCGGACGGGGAGAAAAATGTCAGGCAATCTCTATTACGATTTTCCCTTTGAGTTGAATATGGCATTCGAGAGGTTGCGCGAGTTCTGGCGTTGGCACCTCACGGGACATGACATCCCCGACGTAACACCAGAGCCCAACACACAGGGCGTGCTTGAAGTCATCCGTCAATATCCGCGTCGATTCAATGAATGGATTGAGTTCCACGCGACGAGCCGTTTCCAGAGCCTCCCCGAGGCCATACGCGAAAATTTCGTGAGGCTGGTGGGACCAGGCTACGACAACCCTAACAATCATAGACCACGCCCAGCTGGCGTGACACGCGAAGCTCGAGAAGACCGTAGACTTTTCCGCAGGGAATTGAGAGAGGATAGACGGAGGCTTTCAATGGGGCTCCCGCAGATTGTGAGGGGGTACAGCCCGGATTACGAGACTTACCAAGAATTGTACGGCTTCGAAAATCCCTTTGAGAGGGTACTACCAGGGTGAGGGGCCAGGGGGGCCCCTGAGGGTGTACCCCCCATCCGAGACTCGACCTTCGGCGGACGCACTCGGGCAATTTCCGTCAGGCCGGCTCCTTTTTCTGTCTTCGGTCCAACGCTAAATTTGGCTTTTTCAGGCCAGTTGGCAACGTTTTCCGTTGCGAACTAGCCCAGGAAAAAATTCGCCCACAAAACCGCGGTCCGCCGCCATTTTGCCTCACTCTTGAAACGGGTTCGCCGCCTTCTCTCAGCCCAAGGAAACCCTGCCTCTCCGAATTTTCACAAGTCCGCCCTCACAGTCACCTCACGTTTTGCCTTTGCTGATTTCTTTTCCCTTTGCGCAGATGTCGATTCCCGCTGAGCTTGCCGAGGACTTCGCCTTTGTCCAAGCAACGTGGGCTAACTCCGGTGGCACTCAAGGGGCTACCCCTGAGATGGAGCAGCGCGCCGACGCTCTGGGGTACATCTACAATTATGCCATCTTACGCGCCACTGGCCCGAAGTGCAACTTCTCCCCAAGTCCGCCTTCACGTCCAAGGCCAAGAAATCCAAGTCCAAGCAACCCAAGCCCGAGCCCCCGTCGACGTGCCCCCCGTCCCGGCTGGGTCAAGACCGCCAACGGCTGGGGCGACCCCAAGCTTTTCGCCGAGTCTGCTGCCGAGACGCTCGCCTGGGCCTACCCCCTCAAGTCTTCACGAATTACCCCCTCCGTCATCGTCGTCATCTGCCCCTCAGCCCGTCGCCGAGCCCGCCCCGAGCCCGCCGATGACGCCAAGTCCGAGGCCTCTGACGTCGAGTCTGACATCAACGACTTCATCGACTTTGACGTGCCGATTCCATACGACTCTGAGTCGTCTTCTGACTCTGAAGGCGACAACGAAAACCCGACTCGCAAGCGCCGCATTATCAAGACCAAGTCAATCGTCAAGAAGAAGTTCATGGAGACTACGTCATTCACCGACAACTCCGAGCGCGTCAAGGACCCCGCCAAGGCACACGAGAAGGACTTGAAGCTCGGCGCCGGCATTGCCCGTTCTCGCGTGACGTCACACTACAGCGAGCGCCTGACTCAGCACGTCAAGACCATTGAGAAGCGCGTCCTCTGCAACGAGCTCCGCAAGGAGTTGGAGCGCAAGCGGCGCCACGAGCGCCTTGTCCAGTACCAGATCAACAAGGCGCGGATCGCCGAGCGCAAGCAGAAGGAGGCGGCCGAGCTCAAGGCGCGCATCGAGGCTCAGCAGCAGCGCGAGGCAGAGGCGGCAGCGGCCTTGGCGGCGCAGCGCGAGCGCGAGCGGCAGGACTTGGTGCAGGCAGCGCAGTCCCTTCCCCGCATTCCCCTTAAGTCGGCGCCCGAGGGCCTCATTGAGTTGGTTTCCGATGACGATGACTCTGACTTTGAGATGCTGTAAATAGTATTGCGTCATTCCATTGTACATACTTGTAAAAATTGGCCGACTATTCAGTTACGACTTGGCGCGATCCTGGGACTTGGGACTTGGGACTTGGGACTTGGGACTTGGGACTTGGGACTTGGGAAGAGTTAGACTCAGGGTCTGGGCCCAGAATCTCTCTGGATCTGAGAGTTTGCCGCGCCAAGTCCCTAACCACCGGGCAGACATGTAGAGGGGTACGGAAATCTGCATATGACGTTTCTGGTGACATTCCAGGTGAGATTTCAAGCGAGGTAGAGTCTGAACTGGTGTACGACTTGTAGCATGATACTGGACATGAAAGCTCACGAGAGTATGCAACCGAAAACGGATGTGAAGAGGGGTAGGAGTTTTCGTGTGAGATGTCGAGAGAAGGAGGGTACGAGATGGGATACGAGTAAAAAAGACTACGAGTAAAAAAGACTACGAGTAAAAAAGAGTATGAGGAGTGGTAGGAGTAAAAAAGTCGGTAGAAAAACTCACCTGACTTGTCTGACAAATTTCTGATCCTGGAGAAAGTCTGGGCCGGGACCTGGGTTTCAACTCTTCCCAAGTCCCAAGTCCCAAGTCCCAAGTCCCAAGTCCAAGTCCCAAGTCCCAAGTCCCAAGTCCCAAGTCCCAAGTCCCAGGTTTTTCTGAACCTAGGGCAAAATGGCCCTGCTCCGGTGCACCGACTCGCAAGACGTCGCCTACAACGTCCTGGTCAACTCGGACGTACCCCGAGTGCCTTGGAGTTTCCCTGGAGAGTGGACAGGGACAGGGTGAGCAAGACGTTTGGAGGGCGCAAGCACTACCTCTCCCAGCTGATCCTCGGGAAGTCGCCACGTGGACGCTACGTGGAACACATCAACGGCAACCCGCTGGACTACAGGAGGGAGAACCTGCGCTGGGCATCAATGTCGGAGATTCGCAAGAAGAGGAGGGGTACGCCAATTTACAGGAGAAGAGCGAGGAGATTCGGGAGATGATGGAGGCGACACAGGTGCTAATGCAGCTTAGCCAGTCTAGACGCTAGTGGTGTGAATCTTGGTGTCGTACTCGCGACCGACCGTTTCCCAGGCCACGTAAACTTCGGCTCCGGCGCCTGGCGCTGTCGAGTTGGTAGTCGCAGTCGTGTAGTCCGCCTCTGCCTCAATTAGTTCGGCCATGAGGGTAGAGCCCACGACCATTCCAGAGGTAGGCATTCCGGCGATGTTGTTGTACAATTTGAAAGTGAATTTCGTGAAGAGGAGCCGGGCCAGACCTGGGTACGGGGATTCGAGGCGCCGTATGAATAATCGGTACCCGAGGCGCCGCCCGTGGTGGCATTCGTCATCATCTCCTTTGCGGTCATCTTCCAGAGGTTGTACATCTCAAAGGGAACGGCCTGCGTGGTCTTGTGTGTGGCATCGATGAGGGCGCCATCTAAATGCGTTTTGATGTTCGGATTCGCACCATTCCCGAATTTGCGAGTGAGGGCGGTGTTAGCGGTGAACTTGAGTTCGAGCACGCGAATGGCGGGCCGATCAGGCACAGAGGGCTCTATCTTTTTCAGGAGGCCCGAGAGCCAGAGCGCCTCCGCCTCATCCGCGCTCACGCCCGAGTCGATGTCAAAGTACACGTACACGGAGCAGGAGGCGGGATTCTCGAAATCGTTGGAGGTGACGCGCAACATGACGGGATTCTGGACCCTCACGGTGAGCGGGGTGGCGTAGTTTCCGTCCCACTCCACCTTGTCCGTCCCTGCGTTGGCCACGTTCCCAGCGTTGCCGTAGAAATCGGGGACGATCGAGCCGGCAGACACGGTCTTCACGATGGTGGCCGAGGTGGTCGGCATTTTGCGACCTCAAATGAGAAAGATTATCCGTGAAAGAGGGTGATGTCGCCACCGATGTTCATGACGCGGGCCCCAGGCACAGAGTCAGCGTCGGTGCCGTACGCGTAGGAAATCGAGCACTCACGCAGCTCCGCGCAGAGGCTGGCGCCCGTGCTGAAGTGGGGCTGGTCGGCGGCGTAGGAGAGGGGGAAGACCTGGAACCTGAAAAAGGTGAAGGGGAAGCGGGGTAGAGTCGAGCCGCGTGGGTTGCCGCCCGTGTAGAGGGCCCCAGGGTCGCGGGACTTGGATTGAATTTCGTGAAGAGCACGTCGCCCTTGAGCGTACCCCTCATCTGGTAAGTTCCCGTACCCGGAAGATTCGAAGAACTGGGGTACCGGTTCACGGTGGGGCCGTACCCCGTCTCCCTGAACTTGACCTCGAGACAGCGCAAGACGTTGGCAGTGGCCGTGGCAGGTGCCACCTTTTTCACGAGTCCTGATTCGTGCAGCAGCTCGATAACCTCTGCGCTGAGGCTCAGAGGGTCGAAGAAGAGCTGGTAGGAATAAATCTTGGGCGTGGCGTAGGCGTTCTGAACGACCTGAATCACGACGGGATTCTGCAGAAAGACGTCGACGTAACTGCCGGAGGGTATGCGTGCGAAATCCTTGGTGTTGTTGCCAACGTCAAGTGAGCCGCTGAGGGTCTGGTACCAGTTGGAAGTCATTTACCCCGGGGCAGATATTTTTTCGGATCGTAGAGGAAAATGCCCCGCTTCGTATTCGTGAAAAAGCAGGTGGTGCAGGCTCCGCAGTATGGCGTGGAGCCGATCTCGCTGACTGTGGGCAGGCCCCAGGTGCGATCGGGCTCCGTGCTCAACAACGGGAACAGTACGTACGGCTTTCAGCTGAACTGGGTCGCGGTCACCAACGCCGTCAAGTACAAGGTGTACAGGGCGACCAGCATCAACGGCCCCTGGGATCTCGTGGCCACGGTGAATGCGCCAACCGTCACCTACACGGACTCTCCCTTTAGTTTGGGGCCCAGCGACTCTACCGCGTGGCGGCGGTTCGCGAACAGGGCAGCAGCAGCACGGGCTCTGATGGCAAAGCCCCGCCCACAACCTACGCACAGTCGCTTCTCTACACCCACGAGGGTGCCATGAGCAATTACATTCTCTTCCAAGGCATAGGCGGCTTCAGCCCGCAGATCGAAGCCTACACCACGCTCACGACCGCCACGGCCCAGACCTACGGCGATTTTATTGCCGGGGCGGCCCGCGTCTTCGGGCTTCCCGAAACCCGCCATAGTCGTCACAATCAACTGGGTGGCCATGGAGGGCGCGGACTCGATTCGAATTTACAGGAACGGTACGCCAATCGGATTTGCGAGCAGTGCCCTGTCTACCTCGTACATTGACGATAGCACTGCTCTTACGTGGGCACGGAATACTCTTACCAGGTGGCCGGCATCGTGGGCGGTGTCGAATACGACAAGTCCGATCCGCTCCTGGTCTGGACTATGCCAAACGCCCCACGAACGTGACGGCATCAGCACCCAACGACCAGCAGCAGCCTGTCAGCCTCAGCTGGACTGCGTCCACGGGAGCGACGGGATACAAGATTTACAGAGACGGGGCCTACCTCACAGACTCCGCGACCAACTCCTACAGCGACACGACCACCGTCTGGGTACAGGGTACGAGTACCAGATCTCCGCGACGAACACGGGAGGGAGGGGCCGAAGAGTATTGCGGCGTACGTCACCACGGACCGGGGGCGCCCACTGGGCTCACTGCAACCCCGCGGCGGGGCAGCACAGCCTGTTGTGCTCGAGTGGTCGGTGCCGGTGACGGGCGTCACCGTCTCCTACAACATCTACAGGGGTGGCGTGTTCCTTGCCAGCGACACGAGCAGCCCTTTTCGGACACAACGACCGTTTACGGAACCACTTACACTTACACCATCAAGGGCGTCAACCAGATCGGCGAGGAAGGCCTCAGTCCTCGTCTGCCAGTGCAACAACTGCAAACGCTCCTGTTTTGGGTACATTCTCCTACACCGGGGCCGACCAGACTTTCGTAGTACCAACGGGGACTGTGGCTGTGCGTGTCATCGTATGGGCGGCCGGGGTGGAGGCGGAGAACGCGCAGGTACGGGGGTCCGTGGAGGCGCGGGTGCTTGCGTAGTTGGTACATTGGCTGTGTCCTCGGGGAGACGCTCATCCTTGTTGTTGGATGCGGCGGCCCAAAGGGTGTATCGGGGACTGCCACTGCTACCGTCTACGGAGGTGGTGGAAGGGGCTGGAGCCATAGCGTCGATCCGGAGTACAAAAACGGCGCCGGTGGTGGTCGTTCTGCAATTCAGCGCGTTGCAGGGACCGACTTGGTTGTTGCAGGGGCCGGAGGTGGGGTACATGTGATTCGAATGGCGGCGGGGAGTAGGCGGGGGTTGACCGGTGGTGCGGCTGGGTTGGTTGGAGTAACCGGAGAGATACCGGCTCAAGGAGGCACCCAAACCGCTGGCGGAGCCGGTGTTGTGGCCTCAGGGGCCAGGCCCAGCAACCCGGGAACTTTGCGCCAAGGTGGAGAGACTGGGCCTGATTCAAGCGGCTACAGGTTCGGTGGTGGTGGTGGTGGTGGTTACTTCGGTGGAGGCTCTGGGTCCAGCAGGAGCGGAGTGTCAGAGAACCAATAGCAAGAATGTTTGGAGGTGGCGGTGGCTCGAGCTACATAGGAAACTTGACGGATGCTACGGTGTATCCTGGGTCCGGCAGGTGGCAGGAAATAGCGGAGACGCTCACTACGCAGCAGGCATTGGTAGGGGCGGCAACGGTGGCTCGTCTTTCAGCGACGGTGGCAACGGTCGAATTGTGATACTCGCGGTGTAGTTATTCCTAGTTGTTCCAGATCAGCTCGCCAGTGCCGCTACCTGGTCTTTGAGAGTTTGAACTTCTTGTGAAAGTTCCTGAATTGCCTTCAACGACAGGGAAATGAGCCTGTCGTAGTTTACCCCGAGAAATCCATCCGCGTTCTCGAAAACGAGACTCGGGAAGACGCCTTGGACTTCCTGTGCGATGAGACCGTAATCCGTTTTCGAACCCCCCGAGGATGTGTTCTTCCAGGTGAACGACACGGGATTCAGCTGCAGCAGAAGAGGAGAATGCCCGACATGCTCGCGACATTTTCTTTCAGGCGGCTATCGCTCGACGAGTTTGTCAGGTATCCTTGAGCATCCGAATAACGGCTCGGTTTCCATCGCCCGTGAGCGTCGAGACGATGAGCCGACCCGTGATGCCAACGCCGACGGTTCCGCACAGCAGTCGTTCGGTGCCGTTGTTTCTCAAGGATAGACCAGAGCTGACGCTTCCGCTATCAACGATTGAAGTGTTTGCTATGCTTAGGCCATTAGTAGGGCCTTCGATTGCCGAGGTAAATAGAGTACCTGTAACACCAACGCCAAGAGTCCACAGAGGAGTCTATCGTTTTCGTTGTACTTTATAGCTACGCCTGAACCACCGCCATTTATGTACGGTGACGTTCCGGTAATTTGCAGCTTATCGTCCAATGTAACGATGCCCGCCAAGTTTGAAGCCCCGCTCACCCTAAGCCCCCCACCACGTTTGCTCCGCCTCCTTGCACATACAGAGCCGCATTCCCTCCCGTTCACAGTCCCATTAAAGGTCACCTGATTCGTGGTGTACCCGCTCCCGTCCCAGGCCCCGTTCGTGACGGTGAGCCTCTGCGTCCTCACGCGCCCCGGCACGGCCGACCCGCCCTCCCGCGTGCGCATCTTGTCGCAGCGCAGCTCGCCGACGCGGACGAGGTCGCCTCGGAAAAGGGACGCCGTGGCGTTGTAGGGGCTCGGTGGCCTGGTTTCGAGGGTGGTCTCCTTAATCGTGTGATCGCCCTTGTGATTCACGCTGGCAGCATAGGTAAATAGAGGACAGCGACCGACATTTTGGATTGCATCAGAAAATCGATTACATAAGCAGCTTGCCGATCGCGGTCCAATGAATAAAAAGCTGGACAATTTGGGTGGGCGTGACCGTCATTCTGGGTTGAATCTCACTTTAACTGTAAAGCCAGTGTGACTCACCGCCGTGACGTTGGCCCCGTAGAAATCGACATCCGTGCTGCCGCCGGGATTGATGTCGAACGAGGGGGTTACGTTAATAACCGCGTTGGGTTTGCTGGGTCCCAGTCCGCCTCCAGTGTCGTACGCCTGTCCGAATGTAATGTTGAACGTCACCGTGTATGTTGAATTGATGTTAAACTCCGTGTACGCAGCGTAGGAGTGGAAGGACGTGCCGTGCGTTATGTACGCATCCATGTTCACGTTTCTGTGCCGTGGCTGGTGAGCGAGTACTCTGTGTGACTGTGCGTAGAGGGTGGAAGGAAGTGGGTCGGTCGATGACATATCCCAGTACACATTGTGACTGTGTGTAGAGGGGGGAAGGTAAGTGGCTTGCCCGTTACGTTGTCCCAATCCACGGAGATGTTCGTCAGTCCGGGGCCGTCCAGTCGCTGATCTGAGAGATGGTGTGCTGGTGGTCTGCGTGGGATACGTACTCGGCTTCCCCGTGATGCATCCCACGCCCACGTTGTTGGTATCACGGGTATCGTCGGCCTCCGCTGAGATCTGCATACGCCCCCGTGTGTGCCACCGTCGCCAGCTGCGGCAACGGCAACGCCCACGGTGCTCACGGCCTGGCTCGCCCCGGCGCCATGTGCCACTCGTAGTTCTGCGATGCAAACACGGGCTGGCCTGGCTCGGGCGCCCAGTACTCGATGCCTTTGGCGATCTTCTTGGTGTATGGTGCTGCAGGCCTGTCAACCAATTTATCGACGTAGGCCTTGGGTACCAGCCAGTTTGCCTTGGGGCTCTGCGAATTGATCCCGTTGTCTATGAAGGCCCGTATTCCTGAAGGCCTCGGCCTCCCACCAATCCGCATGCGGAAGTCCGGGAATCTCGAGGCGAGTTGGCGTCCGCCAGGCGGGCCACCTGCGCCCCTCGTTCGACGAGACGCCCGAGTGACGGATGGCGAGCCGAATTCGCGCCTTAGGGCTTCGATGTGATTGATCCTGTTGAGGCCTCCTGGTAGACGGCAATTAAGACGCGCTTCCGCCCTTGGTCTCCTCCTTTATCATCGCTTCAGGTCGCGCATAAGTCGACTCAGGCGAGCGAAGTCGACCCGAAGCCCTCCTGCATTTTAACGGTGAGCTGGGAGAGGAAGAGCACGGTCGCGCGATCGATTTCGAGCAGGGTCTTCTGGTCCTTGGGGTACGGTAATCGTTGAATGCTGTTGTCGAGCGCGCGAATGAAGGCCTGCAGCTCCTTCGGCTCCTTGATTCGTTTAACCGCAGCTCCTGGCCAAGAGCGAGGCCATTTCGCGCGCCTCCGAGGGTCGTACACACCCAAAAATCGGAGCCCAGCTCGCCCTCCAGCCGATTAATTCGGTTGCGCAGCTGGCTCGCCTCGTCGCCCACGTCTCGACGCCCCAGTCGTAGATCTGTTGCGAGAGCTCCGCGATGAACTGTATGGTGTCGGTCGCCCAGTCGACGGGTACTTGAAAAAGTTCTTCACGATTTCTTCCGCGCTGCGCCGTTGATGATATCCACGTCACTGCGCGATGGCGCCGCGAGATGGACAGGCAAGTCCGCCACCGTGCCGATCCTCATTTCGTGAGGCGCTCAGGGCGGACGACATGCCCGTCTGAAGGCAAAGAGCCGACCGTCATGATATCTGATCGCGGAACGTATCGAAGACTCGGCCTCCCCTACTTGCCCTGCGAGAGCGCCTGGTAGGCAGAGCAGGCCGCCGCCGTCGCCAGCCAGGCCCGCCGCCGCGCCCGCCCGCCGCATGGCCCGCGAGCCCGTACCCCCAGCCCGGCGCCCACCAAGTCGATGCCCGCCCCCTGAAATAAATCGGCTGCCCCGAAAGACATGCCGTCGTTGTTCGCCGTACCCGCGCGAGAAGAGGTCTCGCGCTGAAGGCCTCCTTGGCCACCCCGGGCCGCCTGGCCCTCGGGCGCCCCAGGAAGGCGTCGCGCTGCTCTTTGGTGGTGAATCGCTCGAGGTCGAAATCGGCAGGGCGTCGGCGGTGGCGCGGTTCCAGTCGCCGTAGGGCATGAGGGCGTTGCGCAAATAACGTCCGAGTCGCCCATCACGCGCCTGTCGAGCGTCTGAAAACGCCCTCGGAGGGCAGGCGAGCCGTGCCCGGGCGCATTTCCTCTACGGAAACGTCGTCCTCTCCGCGAGGTGATGTCGTCCGGGCTGGCCAGCCCACGCCCGCGCCCTCATCGGCGTAGGCCCTTCCCCTTCGTTTAACATTGATTGGCCTCCCGTTTCAATGCTTGGTACTCTGTCTCTACCTTGGTCTTTCTTGCCTCTTCCTCTGCCGCCTTGCGCTCTGCGATCTTCCGCCTCTGCTCTTCTATCTCGGCGTTGCGTCTCGCCGCGTTCTCCTTGCTTGCTGCTTCCGCTCTTCGATCACCCTGTTTGCGTACTCCTTGTCCGCTTGGGCCTTTCTGTAGCGCTCCTCGATCTGACTCTTGGCCTCGTCTCCTCTCTTCCTTAGATCGCCCATGAATGCCGTCGTATCTATGTGAATCTTGTATTTGGCGGGTGGGTGCTCACGTTTGAAGGCCTCCAGATCGCGCACCATGGCATCGTACTGCGCGAGCCCCTCCGCTGGAATGATGGCTCTTCGCATTTCCCAAAATTTGCTCAGCTTGCCCACGTAATCGACCATGGAGAGGTACGCGCTCTGTGCGCCCGCGCTCACCGTTTTCGGATTGGCTCGCAGCTCTGCCAAAAACTCCCCTTTTGTATCCGGTACAGTGACCATTCGAGGGCTCCCCGCCACAGGCTCGCTTCCGTCCGCAGTTCTCGTGCATCTCCTCCACGTCGCCGTATGCTATCCAGATGGCATCGCTGATGGGCCTCTGAACAGCCTGACGCTCAAAGTTTTTCCACTTCTCATCGGCCATCTTTCTCCTCAGTTCTTCGGCGTCTTTCTGACCCTTCCCGTCAGCTGATCCATAACGTAGCTAAAGTCGCGCATGTTCTCTTCCATGGCGCGGAGCCTGTCCCCGATGCATTTCCTTCTTTCAGTCTTTTGAGCTCCGAGCGGTAAAAATCCATCTGCGCCCCCCTGAACGTCTCCAGTCGTCGCTTACGCTCCGCTACCTTCGGCTCCTCCAGCCGTGCAAATTCCTCGTCTGATGCAGTTTGCATTGCCTTCAGTCGTTCCTCTTCTGTCTTGGCAGCTGCCTCCTCGTCCGCCCTGCGCCGCTGCTCTAACGCGTCGAAGAGGGCCCTCTGATCCTCGAGCGTGAGGCCAATGAGCTTTCCACCTGGTCGCTCCTACCCAGCCGCGCGAAGGGCAGCCTCTCGGCGGCCGGCCTCGATCGATCGGGCCTCGGCGTCGTCTGCGTCTCGGCCGTCCCCATGGGCGAGCGAGCCTCTGCCGTGGCCGCGTACTTGAGCAGCCTCTGTGCCAGCTCGTCCGCGTTGGCCTTGAATTTTTTCGACTGCTCGTCCGCGCGCTCGGCGGCCTCCTTTAAATTTTTGATTTCCTCCCGGAGCCTGTTCGCCTCCTGCACCGCCCCCGTTTGCAGCTCTCCTGCCTTTCTCCTCGTTTCCTCTTCCTCTTCCAGCAGCTGCCTTCTCGTCTCTGCCTCCTTTTCCAATTTCTTCTTCCTATCCTCGATCTCTTTCCTCTGCGCCTCAAGCAGCTCGGTGCCTGCGGTCAGCGCTTCAATTTCCTGCAGCTTTTTCGCCTTGGCGGCTTCCCTTTGCTCGTTTATCCTCTTCAGCTCCTCCTCGGCGTCGAGTATCTTTTCGTGCGCTCTTCCGCGACCTGGCGCTCTGCCGACCTTAGCGCGGTGAGGGCGCTCTCTTCCTGCCTTTGCGCGTCTGTCATCAGCTTGTTCGCTTCCGCCTTCTTCTCCGCGACCTCTGTCATTTCCTTGTCTTTCAGCTCGCTCCATTGCTTCTTTTCGTTCTCGAGTTTGTAGTACTCGCGCTGCGCGTCCTCGGTATCGAATTTAATGGGGGTCTCGCGTTCAGCTCGTCGATTTGCCTCACGAACCCCTTCCGATCCTTGTAGTATTTGATGCCGCCTACGATGAGGGCGCCCCCGAAGATGGCCGTTGAAGTGGCGAGGCCTGCTACCTTATCCATGCCTCCCCGCCTGAGCCGCCGCCACCCGAGCCGCTGCTGCCCCGCCCCCGCCCACTGGCGTGCCGCTGGAGCCCCCTCCGCCCCCCGTGCCTGTACCCCACCCCCGGTGCCTGTACCCCCACCCCCGGTGCCTGTACCCCCACCTCCCGTGCTTCCACCACCCGTACCCCACCCGGAATCGCACCCGGCACCTTGGGCCCGCCGATGATGTCGTCGTACAGGTGGCGGTGCGCCCAGTCCGTGATGTCGGCCTTCACGTGCGGGTGCTTGACGAGGGCGTACCTCTCGTCGTGGAAGTGGTCCTTCAGCGCCCAGTTCTGCGTCTTCGCCCAGTCCGAGCGATCGGGGAGCACGTCGGGCGCCGTTGGATGCGGCCCCCGCCCGTCGTCCGCGTCTCGCCCGTCCTGTCGGCGCTCAGGGCGCGGATGTTGACCTTGAAGTGGTCGAACCACGCGAAAAACTCCTCCCTGTCGCGCCTGTACTGCTCGGCTCCATGCTCGGCAGCGCCTGGCGGCTCCAGTAGATGTGGCGCAGGGGCCCGCGATGCGCTCGAGTGCGTTGTACCCGGCCTCACGTCTCCCTCTGCCCCTTTAGAGTCAGTTTCACGAGGTTCAGGTGGCATCCTTTGCGGTGACCGAGTTTGCGATTTTCACGTCGGCCGCCCTCTTAATAATGTTCCAGTCACGCCCGTCTCGGTCGTCACGCCCCAGAGCCCCTTGATAATTGCGGTGAGGTCACCGTAATCGTCCAAGGCCGACGGACGTCAGGAAATCGCTGTAGTCGCCCTGCGCAGCCTATATCTCATCCGCGTAAATTCCCCTCACGCTCAGGCTCCCGTCTATCGCGAAGGCACCGTTCAGCACCTCGTCCGGATTCGGGATGGCCATGCGCCAGGGGTCGTCGAGGCATCGACATTTTATCCGCGAGAGAGAAAAATTAACTAATGCTCCCGTCCCACGTCCACTTCAGCTTGCCGCTCACCTCGCCCGTTGTCCAGCGGCCCACGGGCACCTGCCAGAAAACGTCGGCGTAGGGGTAATCGGGCCTGATAGTGATCTGCTCGTCACGCAGCCAGCGGTAGGCCTCGGAGGCGTCGCGATCTTTGGCTCCAGTATTCCCCACCCGTGCCGTTCGGCAGCGAGTACCCCTCCTTGCTACCCGTACCCTGTAAAAGTGATCGCCCCATTAGCGTGTCTACCCCC